>OX377618.1:134164654-134235546 GCA_947397865.1 Polietes domitor
ATTTTAATATTTTAATATTTTAATATTTTAATATTTTAATATTTTAATATTTTAATATTTTAATATTTTAATATTTTAATATTTTAATATTTTAATATTTTAATATTTTAATATTTTTAATATTTTAATATTTTAATATTTTAATATTTTAATATTTTAATATTTAATTTTAATATTTTAATATTTTAATATTTTAATATTTAATATTTTAATATTTTAATATTTTAATATTTTAATATTTTAATATTTTAATATTTTAATATTTAATATTTTAATATTTTAATATTTTAATATTTTAATATTTTAATATTTAATATTTTAATATTTTAATATTTTAATATTTTAATATTTTAATATTTTAATATTTTAATATTTTAATATTTAATATTTTAATATTTTAATATTTTAATATTTTAATATTTTAATATTTTAATATTTTAATATTTTAATATTTTAATATTTTAATATTTAATATTTAATATTTTAATATTTTAATATTTTAATATTTTAATATTTAATATTTTAATATTTTAATATTTTAATATTTTAATATTTTAATATTTTAATATTTTAATATTTTAATATTTTAATATTTTAATATTTTAATATTTTAATATTTTAATATTTTAATATTTTAATATTTTAATATTTTAATATTTTAATATTTTAATATTTTAATATTTTAATATTTTAATATTTTAATATTTTAATATTTTAATATTTTAATATTTTAATATTTTAATATTTTAATATTTTAATATTTTAATATTTTAATATTTTAATATTTAATATTTTAATATTTTAATATTTTAATATTTTAATATTTTAATATTTAATATTTTAATATTTTAATATTTTAATATTTTAATATTTTAATATTTTAATATTTTAATATTTAATATTTAATATTTTAATATTTTAATATTTTAATATTTTAATATTTTAATATTTAATATTTTAATATTTTAATATTTTAATATTTTAATATTTTAATATTTTAATATTTTAATATTTTAATATTTTAATATTTTAATATTTAATATTTTAATATTTTAATATTTAATATTTTAATATTTAATATTTTAATATTTTAATATTTTAATATTTTAATATTTTAATATTTTAATATTTTAATATTTTAATATTTTAATATTTTAATATTTTAATATTTTAATATTTTAATATTTTAATATTTTAATATTTTAATATTTTAATATTTTAATATTTTAATATTTTAATATTTTAATATTTTAATATTTTAATATTTTAATATTTTAATATTTTAATATTTTAATATTTTAATATTTTAATATTTTAATATTTTAATATTTTAATATTTTAATATTTTAATATTTTAATATTTAATATTTTAATATTTTAATATTTTAATATTTTAATATTTTAATATTTTAATATTTTAATATTTTAATATTTTAATATTTTAATATTTTAATATTTTAATATTTTAATATTTTAATATTTTAATATTTTAATATTTTAATATTTTAATATTTTAATATTTTAATATTTTAATATTTTAATATTTTAATATTTTAATATTTTAATATTTTAATATTTTAATATTTTAATATTTAATATTTTAATATTTTAATATTTTAATATTTTAATATTTTAATATTTTAATATTTTAATATTTTAATATTTTAATATTTTAATATTTTAATATTTTAATATTTTAATATTTTAATATTTTAATATTTTAATATTTTAATATTTTAATATTTTAATATTTTAATATTTTAATATTTTAATATTTTAATATTTTAATATTTTAATATTTTAATATTTAATATTTTAATATTTTAATATTTTAATATTTTAATATTTTAATATTTTAATATTTTAATATTTTAATATTTTAATATTTTAATATTTTAATATTTTAATATTTTAATATTTTAATATTTTAATATTTTAATATTTTAATATTTTAATATTTTAATATTTTAATATTTTAATATTTTAATATTTTAATATTTTAATATTTTAATATTTTAATATTTTAATATTTATTTTAATATTTTAATATTTTAATATTTTAATATTTTAATATTTTAATATTTTTAATATTTTAATATTTTAATATTTTAATATTTTAATATTTTAATATTTTAATATTTTAATATTTTAATATTTTAATATTTTAATATTTTAATATTTTAATATTTTAATATTTTAATATTTTAATATTTTAATATTTTAATATTTTAATATTTTAATATTTTAATATTTTAATATTTTAATATTTTAATATTTTAATATTTTAATATTTTAATATTTTAATATTTTAATATTTTAATATTTTAATATTTTAATATTTTAATATTTTAATATTTTAATATTTTAATATTTTAATATTTTAATATTTTAATATTTTAATATTTTAATATTTTAATATTTTAATATTTTAATATTTTAATATTTTAATATTTTAATATTTTAATATTTTAATATTTTAATATTTTAATATTTTAATATTTTAATATTTTAATATTTTAATATTTTAATATTTTAATATTTTAATATTTTAATATTTTAATATTTTAATATTTTAATATTTTAATATTTTAATATTTTAATATTTTAATATTTTAATATTTTAATATTTTAATATTTTAATATTTTAATATTTTAATATTTTAATATTTTAATATTTTAATATTTTAATATTTTAATATTTTAATATTTTAATATTTTAATATTTTAATATTTTAATATTTTAATATTTTAATATTTTAATATTTTAATATTTTAATATTTTAATATTTTAATATTTAATATTTTAATATTTTAATATTTTAATATTTTAATATTTTAATATTTTAATATTTTAATATTTTAATATTTTAATATTTTAATATTTTAATATTTTAATATTTTAATATTTTAATATTTTAATATTTTAATATTTTAATATTTTAATATTTTAATATTTTAATATTTTAATATTTTAATATTTAATATTTTAATATTTTAATATTTTAATATTTTAATATTTTAATATTTTAATATTTTAATATTTTAATATTTTAATATTTTAATATTTTAATATTTTAATATTTTAATATTTTAATATTTTAATATTTTAATATTTTAATATTTTAATATTTTAATATTTTAATATTTTAATATTTTAATATTTTAATATTTTAATATTTTAATATTTTAATATTTTAATATTTTAATATTTTAATATTTTAATATTTTAATATTTTAATATTTTAATATTTTAATATTTTAATATTTTAATATTTTAATATTTTAATATTTTAATATTTTAATATTTTAATATTTTAATATTTTAATATTTTAATATTTTAATATTTTAATATTTTAATATTTTAATATTTTAATATTTTAATATTTTAATATTTTAATATTTTAATATTTTAATATTTTAATATTTTAATATTTTAATATTTTAATATTTTAATATTTTAATATTTTAATATTTTAATATTTTAATATTTTAATATTTTAATATTTTAATATTTTAATATTTTAATATTTTAATATTTAATATTTTAATATTTTAATATTTTAATATTTTAATATTTTAATATTTTAATATTTTAATATTTTAATATTTTAATATTTTAATATTTTAATATTTTAATATTTTAATATTTTAATATTTTAATATTTTAATATTTTAATATTTTAATATTTTAATATTTTAATATTTTAATATTTTAATATTTTAATATTTTAATATTTTAATATTTTAATATTTTAATATTTTAATATTTTAATATTTTAATATTTTAATATTTTAATATTTTAATATTTTAATATTTTAATATTTTAATATTTTAATATTTTAATATTTTAATATTTTAATATTTTAATATTTTAATATTTTAATATTTTAATATTTTAATATTTTAATATTTTAATATTTTAATATTTTAATATTTTAATATTTTAATATTTTAATATTTTAATATTTTAATATTTTAATATTTTAATATTTTAATATTTTAATATTTTAATATTTTAATATTTTAATATTTTAATATTTTAATATTTTAATATTTTAATATTTTAATATTTTAATATTTTAATATTTTAATATTTTAATATTTTAATATTTTAATATTTTAATATTTTAATATTTTAATATTTTAATATTTTAATATTTTAATATTTTAATATTTTAATATTTTAATATTTTAATATTTTAATATTTTAATATTTTAATATTTTAATATTTTAATATTTTAATATTTTAATATTTTAATATTTTAATATTTTAATATTTTAATATTTTAATATTTTAATATTTTAATATTTTAATATTTTAATATTTTAATATTTTAATATTTTAATATTTTAATATTTTAATATTTTAATATTTTAATATTTTAATATTTTAATATTTTAATATTTTAATATTTTAATATTTTAATATTTTAATATTTTAATATTTTAATATTTTAATATTTTAATATTTTAATATTTTAATATTTTAATATTTTAATATTTTAATATTTTAATATTTTAATATTTTAATATTTTAATATTTTAATATTTTAATATTTTAATATTTTAATATTTTAATATTTTAATATTTTAATATTTTAATATTTTAATATTTTAATATTTTAATATTTTAATATTTTAATATTTTAATATTTTAATATTTTAATATTTTAATATTTTAATATTTTAATATTTTAATATTTTAATATTTTAATATTTTAATATTTTAATATTTTAATATTTTAATATTTTAATATTTTAATATTTTAATATTTTAATATTTTAATATTTTAATATTTTAATATTTTAATATTTTAATATTTTAATATTTTAATATTTTAATATTTTAATATTTTAATATTTTAATATTTTAATATTTTAATATTTTAATATTTTAATATTTTAATATTTTAATATTTTAATATTTTAATATTTTAATATTTTAATATTTAATATTTTAATATTTTAATATTTTAATATTTTAATATTTTAATATTTTAATATTTTAATATTTTAATATTTTAATATTTTAATATTTTAATATTTTAATATTTTAATATTTTAATATTTTAATATTTTAATATTTTAATATTTTAATATTTTAATATTTTAATATTTTAATATTTTAATATTTTAATATTTTAATATTTTAATATTTTAATATTTTAATATTTTAATATTTTAATATTTTAATATTTTAATATTTTAATATTTTAATATTTTAATATTTTAATATTTTAATATTTTAATATTTTAATATTTTAATATTTTAATATTTTAATATTTTAATATTTTAATATTTTAATATTTTAATATTTTAATATTTTAATATTTTAATATTTTAATATTTTAATATTTTAATATTTTAATATTTTAGTATTTTAATATTTTAATATTTTAATATTTTAATATTTTAATATTTTAATATTTTAATATTTTAATATTTTAATATTTAAATTTATTTTAATTTTCAAAATATTTAAGATAATAACTTAGTACAACACAACGTAATTAGCATATTTTTTAGATGACGTTGCCCGACATTCTTTTAACTTCGATTTAAGTCCTTGATCAATAAAGCAAATCACAAAGAACGGATGTGTTTGCCAACACAAAACAAAATCGATTTAACATATGTTGTGCTTCGCAAAAGTTGTTGCGTTTCAAAAGACGTTTTGCTTTTTTAATATCCTTGAAGGCATATCCTTATCTCGTCTTCCACAGCAATCTTGAAGATGTTGCTGGTGGTCTTCCTAAATGCTTTGCCTTTGCTGGGGTGCATATTAGATGACCTTGCGAAGTGTTCTCGTTTTCTTGCCATTCTTGTCTTCTCGTTTCGCGTGTTGCTGTTGAAAATTCAATGTTGCCTTCAGGCTGCGAGACTCTGCTCGTTGCCAATGCTGAAAATGCTGCTGCCTCATGACCCTCTTCTGTGGCTATATAAACCAGAATCGTACTTGAATTTTCGTTTTATGTTACAAAGTTCATTAAATATGTAATGTGAGTGGGAAATCATTTAAAATGTTCTTATTTAAATAAACTGTGGTCATTATTTGGCTCAATTTCAAACGATTTTTATAAGAATTTGGAATAAGAATAATTTTGAATCGGAAAACATTATAATATTTTAACTTTTGTCTTTCTTTTTCTTACAGGTAAGAGTGTTTGCCAGATTTTTTTCGTGAGTATGACAAACATTGAGTGTTTACCACCACCATCATTATACACAACAAACACACCACATAAGTGACAACCTACACAACACATCACCGAATCCTTCAAATTAGTAGAGTAGTTTAAATCAATTTTATCCTAATTTTATTCAAACGTTTATAAATAGAATTTTTTGTTTTAATCTCCATCGAAAAACGAATGAGGAGGAAAAGTCAAGATATCCTCTATTTCCGTACATGTTTTAGAGGTATAATAACTTCAAGGTAATGTTTGAAATTCTGCTGAAAGAATTTCATAGATTACATTAGGCAACAAAAAATTTTCCAAGGGTCATGTATAACATCGAAAACGGTATTAAAAAAGTATGGTATTTTTTTTTATTTTTTTACAAAAAATTCAAGTTTTGCCGAAGGTATCTTAAATACTTGAAATATAATTTGGGAAATATAAGTCCGATAATATATATTAAATTAAAGATATCATGATAGCTACAAACAATACGAACTGCACTTTCACATAGAAACAGTGGTTTAGGAACAGTTTTCAAAATTTTGGTGAAAAACTATTTTTTCCCAAAAAATCTATTTTTGCTGGCACGAAAAAATCATAAAAAATAGAAAAAATTCGGGAAATGTAGTTATTTTTATTTTTCAATATCTAACATTCTAATGCAAAAAATGATAATATGTAAAAATCTATCTATAATGTAGACTCTTTGTAGAAAAAGAATTTAAAAAAATCATATTTTTTGATTTTTGTTTAAATAGCGCAATAAATCCCTTTACAAATTAGATAAAGGAATATTTTATTATAGTTTATAATAGCTGTAATTTTAACAGAGAAAACAAGATCTAGTTAAGGAAAACCTATGGGTAACTATAGAAGTTGTGGTCTTTCTTGTAGAAGTATGACTAAATCAATTTAAAATCCCCTAATTTGTACATAAATTTATTCATAGATTTTTTCAAAAATACTTTGTTTTCTCCGTAAAGATGCCAGCCATTTCAAACTAAAATAAAATATTCTCTTATCTAATTTGAAACGTGACTTATCGCGCTATTTAAACGAAAATGAAAAACAAATGATTTAAAAAATCGTTTGTGTCAACAAAGAGTATCATAAGTTCTACATTTATCCATATATTTTTTACATATAAACATTGTTTTTGCATTTGAATGTCAGATATTAAAAATAAAACAAAGTACCTTTTTCCGACTTTTAATACCCTCCATCTCCAGAATGGGGGTATACTAACTTTGTCATTCCGTTTGTAACACCTTGGAATATCGACCTGAAACCCTATAAAATATACATATTCTTGATCGTCATAAAATTCTAAGACGATCCAGCCATGTCCGTCCGTCCGTCTGTCCGTCTGTTGAAAGCACGGTAGCATCTAAACGAAAGGAGCTAGGACGTCCAAATTTTACATAAATGTGTCTTATAGTCGTAGATCAGTTGGGATTGAAACTGGGCGAAATCCGCCCAAAGTGAAACAAAAACGTGTTCCATAAAGTGATTTTTATTCGTAAAGTGATATGGTACAAAAACGGATAAAAATGGGCGAAATCTGCCCAAAGGGAAAAAATTTTCCCTCACAAGGACTAAAAATACCCATAATATACGCTAATATTTTAGAGTATTTAAGCACATTTTTTCAATATGTCTGCATGTACTTACTTGATATTGGGTGTGCGCATTCCCTCTATAACAAAAACGTGTGATTATTATTCGTAGGAGGTGATATGGTACAAAAACGGATAAAAATGGTACCTTTCAAACGAAAAAAAGCTAGAAACACGAAATTCGGTGTATACATTCCTCTGATTGCGTAGACACACAAAATAAACGGATTTTTCGAAAATCGTACTTTTTGGCGTTAAAATGGAAAAAGGGGATAAAAATAGTACCAACCAAATGACCGCCGCTAGAGTCATGAAATTCGGTATATACATTCCTCTGACAGCGTAGACACGAAAAATTAAAGGTTTTTCCAAATTCGTACTTTCAAGGTATAGAATGGGTACAGAGGGATAAAAATAGTACCAACTAAACGACTACAACTAGAATGATGAAATTCGGTGTGTACATCCCTCTAATTGCGTAGACACGTAAAATAAAGAGATTTTAGAAAGTCGTACCCTTAGGGGGCAAAATAGGAAAAAGGGGATAAAAATGGTACCAACCAAATGACCGCACATATAATCATGGTGCATACATTCCTCTGACTGCATAGACACGTAAAATAAAAAACAGTTTTCCAAAATGCGTACTTTTTACTTTTACGACAAAAATTGATTGAATCATGAAGTTAGGTTATTTTGCACTATGTACGTCTGATAATGGCTTTTCAAAATTGGTACTTTTGGAATTAAAATAGAATGGAAATACAACCAACTGTAGCATCCACTATCTACCAATAGTTATGTTATTTGAGCTTAGATTAAAGAAAATATAAGATTAAAGAAAATATAAATATAAGAATATTTATTTTTTAATTGACTTGAAGTCTTATTTAGATATGTAAACGTGCCTTGTATGCGTGGTTTTAAATAACAAAGATATTATATTTATTTATACAATTATTTTTTCAATATTTGTATTTGTTTTGGTTTGGTTATATTTAAAAATTATATTTCCTGGACTTCTACGAAAATCGACAGCCTCTGTGGAATGCAATCCATGGTGGAGGGTATATAAAGTTCGGCCCGGCCGAACTTAACTTCGTTTTTACTTGTCTATATTTTTATGATTTTTTTTCGTGCTAGAAAAAGTAGTTTATTTTCGAAAAAAATAATTTTTCCCCAAATTTTTGCAGTATGTTCCTAAACCAATTTCTGATGGTATTACATTTTTTACAACAATTCCAATTTTCTGCGAAGGTACCTCAAACATTTGTACTCTCATTTTGGAAATATAAGTCCGATAATAACCGTTTATATGTTAAATTAAAGGTACTTATGATGGCTACAAATATTGTGAATTTCACGTTCACATAGAAAAAGTGGTTTAGGAACAGTCTTCAAAAATTTTGGGAAAAAAAATTATTTTTCCCAAAAAATCTATTTTTGCTGGCACGAAAAAAAAATAATAAAAAATAGAAAACAAGTCGAAAAACTATTTTTGTTTAATAGCTAACATTCTAACCAAAAAAACTATTCTTTATTTAAAAAATCTATTGATAACTTTAGAAGTTATGATACGCAAACGATTTTTTTAAATAGCGCGAAAAATGGCCCTTTACAAATTAGATAAAAGTATATTTGATTAGTTTGTAATAGCTGTAGAAGTTATGGCCCATCTTATAGAAGTCCATGTCGTCTTCACATATGACTAAATCAATTTAAAATCCCCTCAATTATACATAAGGGACATAACTTCTACATTTTATTCATATTTTTTTATTTTTCAAAAATGCTTAGTTTTCTTCATTAAGATGCCAGCTATTACAAACTAAAACAATATATGCTTTTATATAATTTTTAATGGAACGTTATTTAAATAAAACTTAAAAAATCATGATTTTTTAAAAAATCTTTTGCGTCTACAAATAGTATCATAATCTCTACATTTATCCATAGATTTTTTACATATAAACATTATTTTTTTGCATTAGAATGTCAGCTATTAAAAAATTAAACAAAATACTTTTTTCCAAAATTTTTTCTATTTTTTATGAAATAGATAATAAATAGATTTTTTTTCGTTTGTATTTTTTTGGTCTGTAATCAATATTTGATTTGAACTGGGATATTGTCCTGGCTCAATACCATTTTGCATCTATATTTAATAGACTACCATTATCATGATTTCCAACCTGTCAAAGGTTTTCTCAAGTGGCTTCGTGGCTTTAAGTAAATGAAGGAGAAGCACCATTCAATTTGTAAATAAATTTGCATTCTATTGAATATAGAAGCATAATGGCCTTGAGCCAGGATAATATCCGAGTTCAAAAAAATATTTTTCCAAATTTGGTGGCTGTTCCGAAACCACTGTTTCTATGTGAAAATGGAATTCGCAACATTTATAGCCATCATGAGTAGGTATAATTGAACATAAAAATGGGTTCAATCGGACCAATATATCCAAAATAAGAGTACAAATATTAAAGGTACCTCGGACGAACATTTTAATTTTAGTCCAAAAATTAAAAAATATATATATTTTTTCTTTGATTTTATGAATCAATATCAATCAAAAAATATTTTTTTGGCTGGAACACAAAATTTTTAATTTTAGTCAAAAAAATTAAATAATATAAATATATATTTGACTTTATCAATCAATGCACAAAAAAAATATTTTATTTTTTTGTTGCATAGTGTTATTCGCAGGTGACGAGAGAAAATTTGACAAACTGATTGAAAAAGCAATTTAGTTTCTGGAAGCATAAATGTATCTTTTGTATGGATTAATTATAAAATCAACACAAAAAATAACAAAAATCGTAGTCCCATTTTGGATGGTTTTGGAAAAGTCACAAGAAACTAAAATTTTTAACACAAACAAGTAAAAACGGCGTTAAGTTCGACCGGGCCGAACTTTATATACCCTCCACCATGGATTGCATTCCACAGAGGTTGTCGGTTTTCCTAGAAGTGCACTAATATTACAGGAAAATATAATTTTTTTAATATAGCCAAACCAAAACAAATACAAATATTGAAAAGTTAATTTTATAAATAAATATAATATTTTAATTATTTCAAACCACGCTTATAAGGTAATGCTACCAATACGTCAATTCAAAAAATAAATATTCTTACATTTATATTTTCAAAGCCATAAATATTGGTAGATAGTGGGTGCTACAGTTGGTTGTATTTCCATTCTATTTGAATTCCAAAAGTACAAATTTTGAAAATCCGTTATCAGACGTACATAGTGCAAAATAACCTAACTTCATGATTCAACCAATTTTTGTCATAAAAGAAAAAGTACGAATTTGGAAAAAAACTTTTTATTTTGCGTGTCTATGCAGTCAGAGGAATGTATACACCGAATTCCATGATTCCAGCTGCGCCCATTTGGTTGGTACCATTTTTACCCCCTTGACGTTTCTACGCAATTAGAATTTTATCATTCTAGCTGTGGTAGTTTAGTTGGTACTATTTTTATCCCCTTGAAAGTACTAATTTCGAAAAATTCGTCTATTTTCCGTGTCTACACACTCAGAGGAATGTATACTCCGAATTTCATGACTCTAGCTGCGGTCAATAGATTGGTACTATTTTTATCCCCTTTTTTCATTTTAACCCCAAAAAGTACGAATTTTGAAAAAATCGGTGTATTTTACTTATCTATGCAATCAGAGGAATGTATACACCTAATTTCATTATTCTTGGTACAGCCGTTTGGTTGGTACCATTGTTACCCTCTATTCCCATTTTATCCCTTAAAAGTACGAATTTGGAAAAAATACTTTCATATTATGTATATACTCAATTAGAGGAATGTACACACCGAATTTAGTGTTTCTAGCTGTTGTCGTTTAATATGTACCATTTTTATCCATTTTTTGCCCCATTTCACCCCCTACAAATAAGAATCACTTTATGGTGCACGTTTTTGCTATAAGGGGAATGCGCATACCAAATATCAAGCAAATATAAACAGACATATTCAAAAAACATGCTTAAATACGCTAAAATATTAGGGATTATTATGGGTATTTTTAGTCCTTGTTAGGGACAAATTTTTCCCTTTGGGCCGATTTCGCCCCATTTCAATCCCAACCGATCTACGACTATAAGACGCATTTATGGAAAATTTGAACGTTCTAGCTCCTTTCGTTTAGATGCTAGCGTGCTTTCAACAGACGGACAGACGGACGGACATGGCTAGATCGTCTTAGAATTTTATGACGATCAAGAATATATATACTTTATAGGGTCTCAGGTCGATATTTCAAGGTGTTACAAACGGAATGACAAAGTTAGTATGGGGATATACTGGAGGTGGGGGGTATAAAAATACATTTTTTTATTTTTATCGCCTGGGATAGTTTAGTTATTTTGGGAGTACAAATATTAAAGGTACAAAAATTTAAATTTCAGAAAACAAAAAATATCCTTAAAAACGTTTCTGTTGATTTTATGAATCAGCATGTCTCAAAGCACACAAAAAAAATTTTTTTTTTCGGCTTGGATACCAAATTTTTTTAGTGACAAATTGATTCCAAATAACAATTTTGCTTCTGAGATCTAAAATGTTTGTTTTGTGTGAAATAAGGCTACTGATTCATAAAATTAACACAAAAAAAAATATAAAAGTCATTGGAAAAGGTGGTTTTAGAAAAGTCACCAAAAAGTATAAAAAATACATAAATTTCGTATTAGCTTTTTCATTTATTTTTTTGCCTGGGATAGTTTAGTTATTTTGAGTAAGTTTTTTGTGTCTCATTCAGAAACTTAAAATCGCAATTTGTATTCCTGTCAACATTACGTGAATTTTTGTATTAATTCCTAATCTTTCAAAGGACAAAATTCTATTCGTGGCGAGATGTAAAAAAATGTCTGCTTCGCTAAACCGCTTAAAATTAATTCAGTATTTTTCCTTAATACAAACGAATGCACCCCAACATTTAGTCCACTGTGAAAGGCGCGACGTTAAATTATTCGGTTATACTCGGTTTAAATTTTCTACGGAATTCTTCAAAAGACGAAAAACTGTCCAATTCTCTGGGCACGTCAAAAACAAAAGTTTTTTAAATGTGTTTATGCTCCAAAACAAAACAAAATCATTTGCAAATCTAAAATTCATAAACTCAATTTGAGGAAAACGAAACCAAGAAAAGAGAAAAATAAAATTCAAATTTCGTTTAGTTTTTGTTTGCCTTTCGCTCGCACACACATACCTACAACATACCCCTACTCATATTTGTACAGTAAGAGCTCAACTTCGAACCGGAATAATTTATTTTGTCTTCGCCTCCACCGGCGCTTTCAGACGACATCACTGGAGCATAGCTTTTTTCACTCTACTAAATTTGAGAGAGCACAAAGAAAAGTTTTCTTTTATGTTGTCAGACATGAAAAAGAAAATATTTAAAAAATTTTTGTAGCCACCTGTGGCATCTAAAGGCTGATAGTGTGGGAAGAGAGAAAGAGGTAGGAAAAGTGATGAAGGAACTGTTAACAGGACAACTAGTAAAAGTAAGCCAAGAAAAGCGAATATTAATGTGTTGTGCTAGAAGAAAGTTGTCAATTCTTTTTTTTTTGCTTTTTTCAGGAAATGCTTCGTCCTCGGATAGTCGTTCAGTTCGACTGCACATTGATTTTAAATATTTAGAACCAAAATATTTTTGAAATTAAAAGTTTCAATTGATGACTTAAAAAATTAAATCGATGTCTTTTGAATTTCAATTGAAGTCATTTGAATTTTAGGCGATGTCTTTTGATAGCTAATTGAAGTGTTTTAAATTTCAATTGATGTCTTTTGAAATTCAATCGCTGTTTTTATACCCTGTCTATATTTTTTTCTGTCCCAAATGACATATACCCTCCTAATATGTCATTTGGTACAGAAAGTGTAACGCATTGACAGAGTGACTTAAGACCCTATGTATGTTTGGACCAAATCTGTTTGAGCCATGTCCGTCCGTCCGTCCGTTCGTCTGCCTGGCTGGTGTACACGATAACATTCGAAAGGAGAAAAGGAATTACTTCAAACTTTGCACATGGCAATATGTTCCCCAAGCATAGTATAAGTTCGAAGATGTGCGAAATTTCCACGCCCCTTCTGGAACCTCCCACACAAATGACCCATATTATTATGTTAAATTAAAAGAAATATTGGTATTTGATAAAGTTTTTATAATCACATTAATTATACAAAATATGGCGTGTTTTGCCACGCCCACAGTGGTTCAGAATCAAAATCCATCGGACAAAATTAAATAACTTTTGTTTTTTCGATTCTAACGAAAATTAAAATTTTTATTTTTTTTGTCTTTATGTTTTTTAAAATATTTTTACGTATTTGTTCATAATGCGAAGAAAAATTTTTATTTTTTTTTGGTTTACAGATTTTCACGTCTTTCAGATTTTGAAAATTGAAAAAACGTAATTTCTTTTTTTGATTTTGTCCAACTGTTTCTCACACATTATAAGAGATTTTGCACTCAATTTTTTTTATTAGAAATTGTGGTTTCTTAGCATTATTATGACGCCAAAAATATGTTTGTGCAAAATGTAGTGTGTATGTAATGAATACTGTAAAAAATATCCTTTTGAACAAATGTCTGACTCTGGACCAACACAACTTTTTTCCTTTAAAAGCCTTTAACGAAATAACTTCCGTATGGGTAGTCGAAATCAGTTGCAATTTGATATTTGGAAATGTTTTTTTATGTTTAGTGACGTCCTTTCGAGTATCTCCCAAACAATTGTCTCTATCCTTGATAAAATTAAAATTAAATCTTTAGAATTCCAGTCGCTGCTTTTTAATGACAATTGAAGACTTTTGAATAGCAAATGGATATGAAATACAAGGCTGTTGAATGGTGTCATGCTCCATTGAACGCTAAAAGAGTGAAGTATATCGTCTTGTTATAATAAAACTGTCCAACAAATGAAGACTTTTCGCATGGAACAGAAAAGCGATCCTATAATTTTGAAAGGGCATGTTGAGTGGTCCATTTTCGCAGAATAAACTTTTAGTCCAGCTGCTCTGAGTTTCTTTTTACAGTGGGTCAAAGTTTTCATTTTTGGACGAAGGGGGCATTAAAGCATGAAAAAAATCCTGTAAGTTAATGTCTGAGAGAATTCTTTTTGGGCCGAACTATATGGTGAAATTTTACCAGAATCATTTTAGTGGAAGATCTTAACCCTCTATCTCCCCTCTTTATGGATCAGTTTGAGCCTAAACTAATACAGATAGAAGCATGGCATTTAATGTAATTTTAACAGGTCTTCTTCTCTTTCATTAGATATTTATACTGCCATTTAATGACTTGTAGAAGTACAAAAATAAATTATTAAAACATCCAGTCCTGTAAAAAGGAGGAAAAATCAAATGGAGCAAATGGAAAACTGAGTATACAATTTTTCTACGCACGAACTCTAGTTTCGTATTTATTTGGCGCTACTATTTTATATAAAATAAATAGCTGCAGTCAATACATTTCGGGTTCACGCCGCAGCGCTCATTTTTGTTAAAAAAAGAGTTTGAACATTTTTCTCTGAAAACACATCTCCTGTATTAATTAATTTCACAAAAATGGAGTCACTTACGTCATTTTTCTTTCGATATTCATTATTTAGGCATCATTTGAAATGTATTGATTCCTTCTATTTATTTTTCATAACATATTTTACAAAAGGAGTTTTTAGCAGTCACTTTGAAAAAAAAAACAAAAAAAAAATCAATCTAAACGTCCAATAATGCGACCAAAGAGTTATTCTAAGACAAGAATAATTTTTTAAGTGCTTCCAACGGTCTATCACTTCAGAAAAAAATCGAAAGTAAGAAAACATCAGTCAGCTAAAGCGACTTATATATACCCTGTCTCTCAGAGAACGTGTGTATGGAAGGACTTAAATTTTGCTTAGCTCCGGAGTATGTTTGTAGGAGGTAATAGAAGTATGTGCCAATTGGACCCAGCTCCCACATTTGTTAATAATTGTAAAAACATGATCAAATATCGAGTCATAATGGATTTCAGGCGCCGGTAAAGGACTTATAAAGCATTTAATTTAAGGGGGTACAAGAAGGGGCGTGGCTAAAGCGTAAATATTTTTTATTGTTTAAAGTATGGATGTTATATCGGTATTATTGCAATCAAAGTTTATGTCACATTGTGTGGGAGGTACCAGGAGGGTTGTGGCAATATCGCCCATATTCCATGCGAATGTAACCCCTATAAAAGCATTGTCAAATATCAAATTGCACATTATTCCGATCATCCGTGTAGAAGTTATAACAGCTTTAATTTTACGTAGTTTAGGTTGATTTGTGTGGGAGGTACTGGAAGGGGCGTGGCAAAACCCGCCATATTTAGTACACTTAAAGTCATTATAAATACATTATCGAATACCAAAATATAGCTGATTCCGAATATCTGTGTAGAAGTTACATTAATTGTAATTTATCATAGGAATATGGGTGATTTATGTGGGAGGTACCAGAAGGGCCGTGGCAATTTGCCCATCTTCGAACTTAAACTAAGTTTGGGAAAATATTTCCATGCGTAAAGGTTGATTTAATTCCTCAACTCCCTTCGAGAGTTATCGTGTAAGCCAGCCAGCCTGACGGACGGACCTCATGGCTCAAACAACTTAAAAAGTCGTGAAACGGTTTTGGTCCAAACATACTTAGGGTCTTAAGTCACTCCTTCACTTCCTCCTACAGTTTTTTCTGTACTCGCAGAATGATACCCTACACCTAGTCAATATACCCTGTGGTGTAGGGTACAAGAAGATCGTTACATTTCAACCTGGTATATATTACCAAATTCATAGTTTTATCTGTATTTGTACGAAAATTTGATCACAAACTTTGAATGGGAGCTATGTATATATAAATCTGAACCTATCTAACACATTTTTAGAATAGGTTTTCTGAAATATAAGACGCTTTCCCAAATTTGATGAAAATCTGTTAAATATGTGGTTTCTAGAGCGGAAAGAATTAAATCGAGGAAGTCAAATCTGAACCAATTTGACCCACTTTCGCCATGGGTGTTTCTAGTTGAAATATAAGATATTTTGAAAGATTTGAAAGAGATCTGTTAAAATATGTGGTTTATAGAGTGGAAAAAGTGAAATCGGGAGAGAAATTTGTGTGGCAGCTATATATAAATCTGAACCGATCTGGCACATTTCTACCTCAGTTGTTTCTAGTTCAACTATAAGATGTTTTGCCAAATCTGAAGACAATCTGATACAATTTGTGGTTTCTAGAGCGGAAAAAATAAAATCGGGAGCGACATTTGTATGGGAGCTATATATAAATCAGAACCGATCTGACCCATTTTTACCACAGATGTTTCTAGTCGAACTATAAGATGTTTTGCCAATTTTGAAGAAAATCTGTTAAAATATGTGGTATCTAGAGTGAAAAGAGTCAAATCGGGAGTGAAATTCGTATGGGGGCTATATCTAAATCTGAACCGATTTTCTTCAAATTAAATAGCGTTCGTTCTTATCCCTAAAAACTTCGTTGTGCAAAGTTTCATTTGGTTCTGTGTACAATTGCGACCTGTATCGTGATTACAAGAATAGATGGACGGACAGACAGACAGACAGACGGACATTGCTAAATCGACTCAGAAAGTGATTCTAAGTCGATCGGTATAATTAACAATGGGTCTATCTCTCTTCCTTTTGGGTGTTACAAACAAATGCACAAAGACATAATACTCTCGTGGAGTGTATAAATATGTTTTCAGGGGCGTTTACAACAAACAATCCAATCTTCGTTTCAGCAATTTATTTTCGTGGCCCATCCTAATGTGTATGGTCTTGTTCAGGTCCAATAAAAATGTAAAATTTTCTCAGGGTGTTCTTCGGCAAAATTTCTCTTGCCTTTTAAATTTTCACACCATCACATTTTAAATTAAACCAGTCTACATGCTGTAGGGTACAAACTCGGCCAGGACAAGGCAGCAAACAATACCAACTAGACCATTATCCACGAAGATTTATATTACAAAGTGTAAAGTTCATGTTAAGTTCAAATAAACTTTGGTTTTGTTTTCCTTGTTATCCTTTAACAGTCTTTTCATTAGTTCCGACGTGAATCCCTGCACACACACACACCATCGCATACAAACAACTATTTATTGTTGCCAATCCATTACAACGAGAGAGGCACCAAGACCACACTAACACCCCCCAACTGCACAACAATGGGCTGCCTTTATGGTCTTTGGCCTGTATTCTCTCTCTATCACTCATTCTCCCTCTCGCGCCCACTCGCCCTCTCACACTCTCTTTGCTTATCGTAGTGTTAGTTTATGTGTTCAGGTTCATGTTCGTGTGTTTTATATGCCCTGTGGGCACAGTGGCACTTGCAAACAATTATTTCTTTGTTGTCAACAACAGCAGCAGCGGCAGCAAAAACAACAACAACTACGTGATCACAGACACTACTACCACATTCATACTCGTGTGTATACGAACGCTGCCGACACATCCGGACACACGATGTTGGCGAGTTGATTATTTTAGTGTTGCCTTGTGGCTGCTTGACTTGGGAGTGTGTGTTGGTGTGTGTGAGCGAGTGTTTGTGCTGTGTTTCCATTGAAAACAATTTTCAATTTCAATTTGGTTTCTTTGCTTGTTTGGACCGCAGGAAGGAGTAGTTGTTGTTGGACAACAGGAAGGCAATTAAATGTTGGTACCTCACCTCCGCCCACTACACAACCAAAAAAGGCAATGAAATCACAGCCACATACATACATACATGGCAAGAGAAAACAACTATTCAATTTATAAGCTTTCATCTTTTCCTCTTTAAGACAAACACACAAGTTTACAACCTACTATGTATAAGCTCCATCAAGAGTGAGAGTGAGAGAGTAAACAAGGAGAAATTAAAATTTCTCATTATATTGGGTTGTTAGAGTAGTTAATTACTTCGCCAAACAAGGATTATATGAATTCTTTTAAATTTATATATTCGTAAATTAATTTATTTCCACCCTTCACCATAATGTTGTGCAGGGTTTGAAGTCTCTTTTAAGCGAGTTTTACTCATCATGTAGTTAATAATTCTTCTTTTGATGTAGGCAATCGAATGACATGCTAAAGAAATAGTTGTCTAACCAACAAAACCAAAAAAAGTGTACATTCGAGTTGTTATTCTGTTGCGACCAGGGAAATGCCCATATAAATTCCGAGTCGTGGTAAAATTCTACGAATATCTAGTCATGTCCATTTGTGTGTTGGAAACACTATATCTTGCGAACGAAATGAGCTAGGGGATTTAAATTATGCACATATGGATATCTCAAACAAAAAAAAGATCAGACCACACTAATATCTTTTTTTATAAGTTTGTCATTCCGTTTGTAATACCTTGAAATATCGACCTGAGACCCTATAAAGTATATATATTCTTGCTCGTCATACAACTCCGTCCGTCTGTTGAAAGCACGCTAGCATCTAAACGAAAGGAGCTACGACGTCCAATTTTTCCATAAAGACGACTTATAGTCGTAGATCGGTTGGGATTGAAAGTGGGCGAAATCGGCCCAAAGGGAAAACAATTTTTTCAACTTAGTTTAAGTTCGTAGCTGGGAGAAATTGCCACGCCCCTTCTGGTACCTCCCACACAAATATCCAACATTCACATGGATATTCTGAATCAGCTATATTTTGGTATTTGATAATGTTTTTATAATCACTTTAAGTGTGCAAAATATGGCGGGTTTTGCCACGCCCCTTCCTGTACCTCCCACACAAATCACCCTAAACTGCGTAAAAGCTGTTATAACTTCTATACAGATTATCGGAATAATGTGAAATTTGATATTTGGCAATGCATTTATAAAGGTTACATTCGCATGTAATTTGGACGATATTGCCACACCCCTTCTGCTATCTCCCACACAAAGTGGCCTAAACTTTGGTTACAAAAAAACGACATAATATCCATACGGATAGTCAAAATCATTTGCAATGTTTTTATAATCACTTTAAACCTATAAAATATTTACGCTTGAGACACACCCCTTCTTGTACCTCCCACACACTTCTCTCTACCCTAGTAAAATTAAATCCTTCATAATTTCTATACTGGTGCATGGAATGCACTGTGGCTAGATATTTGGCCATGTTTTTACAATTATTTTACAAACATGGAAGCTGGGATAATGTCCACGAACCTTCTAGTACCCTTCACACAAATTATCCTGTGCTACGTTAAATTTAATTCCTTATAACTTCCGTAAATATGTTCTCGGAGAGTGAGGGTATATATAAGTCGGTTAGACCGACTGAACCTTACTTACTTGTTATTTTTACGAGTTTGGAGAAATACTCATAATACGCAGACAGATGAGTACAAACACTGAATTTCACGATTCTTACTTCTTTTAGACAAATTCTTTTCTGTTTCGCGTCTACACAGTCATATGAGTCATACTGTGAGTCTAAAATTGCGATGTCCGTCCTAGGTTTCACATGAATTTCTTATGGGCTGAAGAAAAATCGACGACGTTGACCATTTGCCGCTGCGGATGTCGACCAGCCATACACATAAGAAAATATGTGATTATTTTTAGAGGTGTTTTCAAGACCGTTTAGCTCACAGACGGTTTGACCAAAGGACGAAATATTTTGCAGATCATCATTTAATAAAACAGAATTAATTTAAGGTGGTTACCGCAGCAATATTCGTTCTTGTAGGTAATATGAGGCTGATGAACTTTGCGATTATAATTAACAAGTAAGGAAAGGCTAAAGTCGGTCACTTTCTATCCTATTACAATTCAATTCGGTAAAAAAGTGAAATCGGGAAGGATTTTTGTATGTATGTGTTTGACAAAAAATGGTAAATCGGAAAGAACATCTGTATGGGGGTATATTGAAACATGGAACGATGTGACCCACTTGTATGTTTATAGGTGAAATATAATACGTAAAGTTTGGCCAACATCGGTTAAACAATTGGGAGCAACATTTGTATATATAAAAATAAATGCATATCTAAATCTGAACCGATCTTACCCACTTTCACCATAGATGTTTTAGTTAGATTATTAGATATTGTGTCAATTTTAAAGAAAACCGGGCACAATATGTGGTTTCTAGAGCGGAAAAAGTCAAAGTGGAACCGACATTTGTATGGGGGCTATATCTAATTCTGAACCGATCTTACCCACTTTCAGCACAGATGTTTCTAGTTAGCTTATAAGATGTATTGCCAAATTTAATGAAAAGCGGGTACAATATGTGGTTTTTAGAGCGGAAAATGTCAAATCGGAAGCGACATTTGTATGGGGGCTATATCTAAATCTGAACCGATCTTACCCACTTTCTGCATAGTTGTTTCTAGCTGCATAGTTGTTTGTAGTTGCCAAATTTAATGAAAATCGGGTACAATATGTGGTACAAAATATCAAATCGGAAGCGACATTTGTATGGGGGCTATATCTAATTCTGAACCGATCTTACCCACTTTCAGCACAGATGTTTCTAGTTAGCTTATAAGATGTATTGCCAAATTTAATGAAAAGCGGGTACAATATGTGGTTTGTAGAGCGGAAAATGTCAAATCGGAAGCGACATTTGTATGGGGGCTATATCTAAATCTGAACCGATTTGACTCAAATTAAATAGCGTTCGTCCTTGATCCACAAAACTTACTTGTGCCAATTTTTGTTAAGATCGGACTATAACTGCGACCTGTAATTTCTGTCTGTCCATCTATTGTACAGACGGACAGACAGACGGACATAGCTAAATCGACTCAGAAAGTGATTCTAAGCCGATCTGTATAATATACGATGGGTCTAACTCGTTTCCTTTTGGGTGTTACAAACAAATGCACAAAGACATAATACTCTCGTGGAGTGTATAATTATTCAATTATTGTATTTCAAAGAATCAAAAATACGCATAATTTTTGAGCTTCATGTCAAACTTAAGATTTATTTTCTTATTTTTTATATATTTTATCTTGTTTTATTCTCTACAAAATATCTGAATCGCAGAATGGGGTAATTGGTGTTTACGGTGTTCACACCTGTTCTAAACAGATACTTTGGGAGTAATAGATGCAGGACGAAAAGTAATGATGGGTTGATATATAATTAAACCAGTAAGGAAAGGCTAAAGTCGGGCGGGGCCGACTCTATGATACACTCCACTTTCAATCCGAATACAATTCAATTCGGTGAAAAAGTGAAAACGGGAAGGTTTTTTGTGTCCTGTAAAAACGAAATAGGTGAAATATAAAATGTATAGTTTGGCCAAAATCGGTTAAACTTATGGGAGCAACATTTGAATTTGGGCTATATTTAAATCTGAACCGATCTTACCCACTTTCACCATAGTTTTGTTTAGTTAGATTATAAGATTTTGTGCGAAATTTAAAGACAATCGAGCACAATATGTGGCTTTTAAAGTCAAATCGGGAGCGACATTTATATGGGGGCTATATCTAAATCAGAATCGATCTTACCCAATTTCTGCATAGGTGTTTCTAGTAAGATTATAAGATGTTGTGCCTAATTTAAAGAAAATCGAGTACAATATGTGGTTTCTACAGAGGAAAATGTCAAATCGGGAACGACATTTGTATGGGGCCTATATCTAAATCTGAACCGATTTTCACCATAGATGTTCTTAGTTTAAATATAAGATGTTTTGCCAAATCTGAAGACAATCTGATACATTATGTGATTTCTAGAGCGGAAAAAGTCAAATCGGGAGCGAAATTTGTATGGGAGCTATATATAAATCTGAACCGATCTAACACATTTTTACCACAGGTGTTTCTAGTTACAATATAAAATGTTTTGCCAATTTTAAAGAAAATCTGTTGTAATATGTGGTATCTAGAGTGAAAAGAGTCAAATCGGGAGTGAAATTCGTATGGGGGCTATATCTAAATCTGAACCGATTTTCTTCAAATTAAATAGCGTTCGTCCTTATCCCGGAAACCTTCGTTGTGCAAAGTTTAATTTGGTTCTACCTACAATTGCGACCTGTATCGTGATTACAAGAATAGATGGACAGACAGACAGACAGACAGACGGACATTGCTAAATCGACTCAGAAAGTGATTCTAAGACGATCGGTATAATTAACAATGGGTCTATCTCGTTTCCTTTTGGGTGTTACAAACAAATGCACAAAGACATAATACTCTCGTGGAGTGCATAAAAAATCTCCAACTGATCCTACAGGAATGTTTGGAGTCATTTTCGAAAGATTTCAGTGAATGTGATTATGACATCAGAATTGACCTATTCCCAAGAACGAGTGTGTATCTTCTGGAATTGCCCTATAATAAATAATTTCCTCATTTTTCCGACCGGTTTTTTATAAAAATAGAACCGGGCAACCCAGTTTTTTTGAAATCACAGTTTTCGAAAAACCCGAAAACCCAACATTACAGAAAAACCGGGTTTTTCATCACTCTATTTGAGTGGTACCATTTGTATCCCTCTTTTCCAATTATATCCCTTAAAAGAACGAAAAATCCCTCTATTTGACGTGTCTACACAATTGGGGGATATACATTCCAAATTTCATGTTTCTAGCTGTTGCCGTATTATTGGTACCAGTTTTATCCCCCTTTGTCCCATTTCACCCGCTAAATGTTTTATTTAATTTCTGGTGCTTTCATGCTACAAGAGAAATGTACCCAACAAATTTCAGGTTCATATAAATAAGACATTTTCCAAAAATTGCGTAAATAATCTACTTTAAGTTCTTGTGAGGGAAAATGTTTTCCCTCTGGGCCAATTATCCTGCGTTAAGTAAAATGTAAGTCCTCATGTTCTCTGGGAGTGAGGGTATATATTAGTCGGTTTAACTTACTTACTTCTTTATGGTCTTTTCCTGAGAGCAATAAAGTTTTTTTTGGAAAGATCTATTTTTCTAATTTTTCTGTTTCTGTGAAGTAATGAAAGTGAAAACATTGTTGCCATTGAATGTAAAAATGTGAATCACTTTCTAGTGCGCGTTCAGGCCGTTAAAGGATTAAATATTAATTAAATATCAAGTAAATACAAGGCAGAATCTTCACATATTAGGTGTTTTTTGAGGCACTTTCTGCCCTCGTCAGGGTAAAATGTTCCCTCCGATTCTCTCTTCTCCGATTTCGTCCAATTGCAATCTCAACCGATCTAAAAGTATTGGATGTATTCTGGGAAAAATTTGAACCTACTTTCGTTTAGATGCTACTACAACTTATGAACGAACACGTCCAGATCTTCTCAGAATTTGATGATGATTAAGAATAAGGAACATAAGGCTATAGGTCGATATTCCAAGGTATTACAAACGGAATAACAATCTGGGGGGTATACCCCTATGGTGGTGGGTATAAAAATCAAAACTGTTTTAATTTGTGTCGAACATGCTCGAACAAACAACCTTCCGCAGTCCAGTTCAGCCGCAAATTAATTTTATCGTAGAAACAACATACTTTTTAGCCACAAATCAAGTTAATTACGTTGTTTGTGAGGTTTTTTCCCTTTTCCCCTCTTAATTTTTACAATACTTTTTTGTACAAAACGTTACTTTTTGTAGGTTTCTCTGTGAAACAAAAAGCGGTTAGAAAGGATTTCTTTTTTCGGGTCATAATTAAAACTTTTTTGTATTTAACAAAAGTTTTTCCTAATTATTCCCTTTTGCATTTAAATCGAACAGAGAACATAAAAACACCGCAAATGCTCCGTAATAATTAAAATCATAATGATTTTAATGAGATTTTCGTGGAAAGCTACTAACCTCAGAGCCGAGATTTTTTTAAATTTCATAAAGTTGATTATTATACCCTACACCACTTCGTGGTCTAGGGTATTATAAGTTAGTTTCGCGCCAAATGTTTGTAACACCAAGAAATAATCGAGCTAGACCCACCTTCACCGCCGATCGGCTTAGAATCGCCAGCTGAGTCGATTTAACGATGTCTGTCTGTCCGTCCGTCCGTCTGCTGTCCATCTAAGCTTGTTCGCACTCTATAGGTCGCAATTGTTGTCCGATTGTCATGAAACTTGGCAGAATTTATTTTTTCTGGACAAGGACCATCGGTATTGAATCTGGAGGAAATCGGTTCAGATTTAGATATAGCCCCCATACAAATGTCGCTCCCGATTTGACATTTTCCGCTCTAGAAACGACATATTGTACCCGATTTTCTTTAAATTTGGCAGAACATCTTATAATCGAACTAGAAACACGTATGCAAAAAATGGGTAAGATCGGTTCAGATTCAGATATAGCCCCCATACAAATGTCGCTCCCGATCTGTCATTTTCCGCTCTAGAAACGTCATATTGTACCCGGTTTTCTTTAAATTTTGCAGAACATCTTATAATCCAACTAGAAACACGTATGTAAAAATTGGGTAAGATCGGTTCAGATTTAGATATAGCCCCCATACAAATGTCAATCCCGATTTGACATTTTCCGCTCTAGAAAAGACATATTGTACCCGATTTTCTTTAAATTTTGCAGAACATCTTATAATCCAACTAGAAACACGTATGCAAAAATTGGGTAAGATCGGTTCAGATTTAGATATAGCCCTCATACAAATGTTGCTCCCGAATGTTTAACCGATTTTGGCCAAACTTTACATATTATATTTCACCAATAAACAGACATGGTGAAAGCGGCTCACATCGTTCCAGGTTTCAATATACCCTTATACAAATGTCCTTTCCGATTTAATAATTTTTGTCAAACACATACATTTATAAGATGCAAAAATCCTTCCCGATTTAAATTTTTGCAATGAATTGCAATAAGAATTGTTTGGGTGATGCCCATATGTCCATACTTTGGTATGACTTTGGTTAACTACTGTATAATTTGTATTTGTCTGTCAGACAATTGGATCAATTACCATATTCCATACGTTAAATTTGACTAAAAATGAATTTATAGCATATAAATTATATGAATATAATTTATATAATTTGTATGAACTACATAAAATTGCTCCCATGAAATACCTGTATGGTATTATATAGTCGGCCCCGCCCGACTTTAGCCTTTCCTTACTTGTTTTTATTTGTGTGATTTTTTCAGCATTTTTTAAATTGATTACTCGCTTGTTAGTTTAGCGTTTATAGGGGATTTATTTATTTTAGTTACATTAGTGTGTGCTTGTTATCTGATTAAAATAAATTCTAAGGACACGTGTGTCAAGGCTTTATTTACAAATACATATGAGTCATTTCCAATAAGTTATATTTCTTTTAGAAATTTCAGATATTAATATGTTTTTCTAACTCCGCAAAAACGAACTAAGCAAAATTTTAAATTAAAGACCGTGAAACTCATCCCATAATTAGTCTCCGGAATGATTTTTAAAACGAGTATATTGTTGGCTTTGATGCGGACACAAAAACGTCCAAAATAACTCAATCTAATGTTCTATGATAGGTAAGGTATTCAGTTTTTCCCGCCTTTGACATAATTATAAATTATTTTTCAACTTAACAAGTAATTTAATAAGGCGTTGATGTATTAACTTTCAAACTGTCCCAGAAGCCAAGGCAAAAGTTACGCAAATTCTCATTTTATTTGAAATGCCATGAAAGTATCACAAACAAATTAAACTTTCCTTTAAGCGAACTTTTATTTGACAATCGAGCGTTTTATTTGAATTTATGAGGGTATCCAAAGACAGAGCTGCCACTATAATCACAAATTGAATTGCAGCTGTTTTATGGTGATTTCAAAAATTCACCGGGAAACAAATAAAAAATCGTTAACATTCGACGGTATTAACGGCAAATTAGAAGCTGTCGAGTTTAAATAGAAATTCAGTACCATATTAGAAAAATTATGATTGTTTTTATGACAATGGTTATATTTGTTTAATGGTGGGCCATTTAAAATTTTAAATTAGATTATCCCATAAAAAAGTACTGATTATATTTTCGAATTTCTGGTTTTATTGGAAAGGTTGAACTTTGTCATTTCATAATGGAACACCATATCATTCATAGGACTACCATGACTGGCTCGGCAGTACCACATCCGATTAACCCAATTTTTCAAGTACAAATTCCCATTGTTCCGGCTCGAATGCCTACCTCAATTTCATGTTTCAACGCTTTCATTTTTTATTTGTCCATTTATCCTTAATGGCTCTCCACAGAATATAGTCCAAAGGGCTCAAATCACAGCTCCGAAGCAGCCAATTGACATCACAATTTCGGCTGATTATTCGATTTTCAAAGACGGTGCGTAAAATGTCGATGGTTGCGCTGGCTGTGTGACACGTGGTCCCGTGGTCTTGTTGAAACCAAATGTCGTCCATGACATTCTCTTGAATTCCTGGAAACAAAAATTCGTTGAGCATTGCACGGAAACGGCGCACAGAGGGTTGATTAATTTGAGAAAGCCTTCGGGTCAGGTAATGTTTATATTTTTGCAATATTTATACCATAAACAGTAAAAGAATACATAATTTGAGTACAATTTAGTGAAAACAAAAATGTTCCTGGAAAATAAATTAATCCATCCATCCGCCCATCTATTCTTGTTATCGAAGAACAAGTCGCAATTATTACCCATTCCCAACAAAACTTGGTACAATTGATTTTTGCGCACCAATGACGGACGCTATTAAATGTGAAGTAAATTGGTTCAGATTTTGATATAAATTCCATATAAACGTCACTCCCGATTTGACCTTTTCGATCTATTTACCACATATTTCACTCGATTAAATTCAAATTTGGCACAGTATCTCATAATTGAACTGGAAACATATATGAATAAACATATATGAAACATAATTGAACTGCAAATGGTTCAGATTTAGATATAGCTCCCACACAAAGATATCTCTCAATTGAAAGATGATCTCTCTTGAAAGATATCTTTTTTCGCTCTAGAGACCACATATTATAGCCGATCCCTTTTAAATTTGTGACAACACCTTATATTTCAACCACATGAAGATTTATTCTCATTCTGCTTCTGTCAATACTTTTTCAATGAAAAAAGTTGTTTCATTTAGCAGGGTTAAATAAATAAAAAAGCTTACTTTCAATTACAAAATCCTTAATTATTAAGTTTTCGTCAAATTCAAATTTCAAGTTGTACAATAAAAATGCATGTGTAAACACCCAAAATATTGACTAATTTCACAATTTTTTTAATAAAATAAATTGGCGCAAAAACGCGCAACATGTATTTACGGAGTATTGAAGCAAACACATTGTAATTTAAATAGAAATTCACCATCTGGCGGTATGTTACAGAATTCACATTTGTAACTCCACATATAAAATACCTCAAATTTAGACATATTTTCATTATTTTTTTTTTTAATATTTCAACTTTACTTTGGTTTAAAATTTTTTTGTAAAATTACTCTAAAATACCTGAACTTGAAGATTCTATAATCAAAGTGCTACTTTTTACAATGTGGAAAATGATATTAACCTTTAAAATATGTCAATTTGCAATTTTCACAACTGTTCCAGTAAAACTCAAAACATTCTTGACTTTAAGGCAGTGCAACTGGAAAAGTAAGCTACACATGTCATTGGTATTCTCGGTAGTGATGTAGAATTTTATATTCTTTTATTTTATTTTTCAAAAAAATAAATTTTGATTTTTGAATTAATCTCCATTTCTGGCGATTTTATCCCCCTGTGCGGCGGCTCCTTGCTCATTTTCGAAGAAAAACGGCCCAATGATGTCGCCAGGCCAAAATCCACAGTGACTCTTTGTAGATGCATTGGCTTCTCAATAGTCACATGTGAGTTCTCAAGACCCCATTTGCGGCAATTTTGCTTATTGACATAGCCACCGAGATGAAAATGAGCTTTAGCTGAAAACACGAAAATTTTCAACGTAAATTTCTTACATTTTGTGTTAAAGAATCACTACTTTGGAAGTAAGTTTTTAATATATCCAAATTTTGTTCGAGCGTCCCATTTTGCAAATGTCAAACATAAACCTGAAAATAAAAACAAGTAAGAAGGCGTTAAGTTCGGCCGGGTCGAATCTTATATACCCTCCACCACGGAGTGCATTCCACAGTATTACTAGCAGAGCTATAGTCGTTTGGTTGGTTGTATTTCCATCCTATTTTAATTTCAATAGTATAAATTTTGAAAATACCTTTTCTCTCACGTACGCAGTATAAGACAACCTCATGATTCTACCATTTTTTGTCGTAAAAGCAACAAAATACGAATTTGGAAAAAATATTTTACGTGGCTATGCAGTCAGAGGAATGTATACACCGAATTCCATGATTCTATCAGAGGCCATTTTGTTTGTACCATTTTTATCCCCTTTTTCCAATTTTGCCCCCTCGAGAGTACGACTATCTAAAATCTCTTTATTTTACGTATCTACACAATTAGAGGGATGTACACTAGAGCGTACCAGGTTACAAGTAAAAAAAAAAGTTCGCCGTACACCTTCGAATATGAAGTATTATTGAAAGGTAGTTTCAAAAAAAATTTTTTATGCCGAACGTAGGGGTCGCGCTTTTACATTTTTCTATATAACTTCTGCATTTATAAACGGATTTTAAAGTGTGATACATCGATGTTTTTGTCTCGACGAGGCCGATTTTTTTGAAAATCGACATACTTCCTTAGGAAGAGTTTCATGATTTTATGCGAGCTTTAATTTTCTGATATTAGAGTGGTACATTAGGGTAGTAGCAACTGAGATATGATGGGTAAGTACCAGAAGGGGGTGCTTGAGCTCAATAACTTCAAAGACAAAAAAATCGGCCTCGTCGAGACAAAAACATCGATGTATCACACTTTAAAATCCGTTTATAAATGCAGAAGTTATATAGAAAAATGTAAAAGCGCGACCCCTACGTTCGGCATAAAAAAATAAAAAAAAATTTTTTGAAACTACCTTTCAATAATACTTCATATTCGAAGGTGTACGGCGAACTTTTTTTTGAGGTACGCCCTAATGTACACACTGTATTTCATCATTCAAGCTGTATTCGTTCAGTTGGTACTATTTTTATCCCCTGTAGCCATTGTATCCCTTGAAAGTACGAATTTGAAAAAACGTTTTATTTTTCGTGTCTACGCAGTCAGAGGAATGTATACTCCGAATTTCATGATTCTAGCTGCTGTCATTTGGTAGGTACTATTTTTATCCCCTTTTTCCATTTGAACCCCAAAAAGTACGAATTTTGGAAATTTCTTTTATTTTACTGTCTACGCATCGAATTTCATTATTCTAGGTGCAGCCGTTAGGTTGGTACTATTTTTATCCCTCTATCCCCATTTAACCCCTTAAAAGTACGAATTTAGAAAAAAATACTTTTATATTATGTATCTACTCTTTTAGAGGAATGTACACCCCAAATTTCGTGTTTCTATCTGTTGTCGTTTGGTAGGTACCATTTTTATCCCTTTTTGTCCCATTTCGCCCCCTACAAATAAAAATCACTCTATGTTGCCTTTTATGCTATAAAGGGGATGCGCATTGGAAATATCAAGTAAATAGAAGCTAATATGTTCAAAAAAACATGCTGAAATACTATAAATATTAGGGGTATTTTCAATCCTTGTGAGGGAAAAATTTTTCCCTCTGGGCCGATTTCGTCCACTTTCAATCACAACCGATCTACAACCATAAGACATATTTAGGACAAATTTGAACCTCCTAGCTCATTTCGTTCGGCCGCTATCGTGCTTTCAACAGACAGACAGACGGACATGGCTATATCGTCTTAGAATTTTACCACGACCCAGTATATATATTTTATGGGGTCTCCGATGAATATTTCAAGGTGTTACAAGGTGTTTCAAGGTGTACAAAACGGTTACAAACAAAATCTAGTGAAAAAGTGGTTCCTTTGCAACACTTTAAAATAACTTTTGAGTCTTTCAAAATAAAGGACATCCCTCCTATGACAACTCCATGTTAATTTCATTGGTGAAGATCCCAACATTCACTACTTCCGAATCACAAGATGAACATCTTTTTCACTTCTTTTGGTGCTCTCTTTTTGCTGGGTATACTTTATAGAGTCTCCGATGAATATTTCAAAGTGTTACAAACGGAATGACAAAGTGGAGGTGGTGGGTATAAAAAGGTTAACACTTTTTTAAAAATATGTGTTTGCTACTTCTTCATTCCAAATGCGATGATAACGTGAAAATCGGTTAATAGCCAACTAAACTACAGGCTTATAAGTTAGCAAACGCACGAATACCCGTTTTTTACCCGTAACTCAAGATTGGGGGGGTATGGAAAATTTGTAATTGTTTGTTCGACAATACCTACGACTCTACTAACAAAAAGTACTATCTCTTCCCAGAGTTTTCTACTTCATTCTTTATTGTAGCACAATGTTATCAAATATTTTTTCCATGTTTTTATTTTTTCTTGTTTACATCTAACATAACAAGATATAAAAATTAAAATTTATTTAAAATAAAATAGCAAAATATTTGCAAAAAAATCGTAAAAAACCGCCGCCATCTATTGGTCGATTTTTGGTTTGTTATTTTTTGTTGATTGAAAGAAGATAGAAAGTGCCACCAACATTAAAAATATGATCCACCCTAATGTACCCATCTACACAATATAAACTAATTACATGTAAATTGTTGAAACAAAAAAAAATTAAAAGGAAACTCGCGTCAACAACAAATGGCTCGTTTTATTTTATTATTATGATGATGAGGATTTTTTGCTGAGCAAACTTTAGGACACTTACACTTGGTGTTTGTCACACATTTCAACTGAAACATATTGAAATTCCTCCGCAACGCACAGACTTTGTGTTGGTTTTGCTGATTATAACGAGAAATAACATTAACATGTTAAGACAACATCAAGATTTCATCAGCATTCCCATCATCATCATCCTCATCCTGCTCATTGTAGCAGTTACAAACAAAGTTTAAAAAAAAATAAACTAATTTAAGACAAAGCGTAACCAGAAACAAACTAACAAAGGGAAAACCAGCAACCAAACTTATCTCATTTTCATAAAAACCAATTCGAAACAAAACAAAAAAGAGAAACAACACGAACAAAGTAAAGCCTGTGTAAATCACAAACGTAAATCCGTCTTATCTGTGTGCCTGCTGTTGCTGTGGCGGAAGCCACAAAAGTTTGCGGGACAGGAACTCTCTTGGTCGGCTCTTAAGTTTATTAACAACATCCTTCAAACAACTAAAGAGTGATTTTTTTGAGGTTAGGATTTTCATGCATTAGTATTTGACAGATCACGTGGGATTTCAGACATGGTGTCAAAGAGAAAGATGCTCAGTATGCTTTGACATTTCATCATGAATCGTCTTACAAACGAACAACGCTTGCAAATTATTGAATTTTATTATCAAAATGCGTGCTCTGTTAAGAAAGTTCATTGCGCGCTTCCATTTTATGGTCAGTTTAATCGACCCACTGAAGCGGCTATTCGGGCTATTGTGACTAAATTTCGCACCAAATTTACATTGTTGGACATTAAACCACCAACACGCTTACGTAGAGTGCGAACTGAAGAAAATATCGCAGCTGTATCGGCCAGTGTTAATGATGACCACCAATTTTCGATTCGTCGCCGTTCGCACCAATTGGGTCTCTGTTACTCAAAAACGTGGAAATGCCAAAATTGGACTAAGCGGATGGACCACCTAAGACGCAGCCGCGGTCAACATTTAAATGAAATTATCTTCAAAAAGTAAATGTCATGGACCAATCTAACGTTTCAAATAAAGAACCGATGAGATTTTGCAAATTTATGCGTTTTTTTTTTAAAAAAAAGTTATCAAGCTCTTAAAAAATCACCCTTTACTAACACACACGCGCACAGATACAGTTCTAACACTAGGCAGCAAGGTTGCGAACAAAGTTGGCTGGCTGCAAGTGTTAGTTTAGAAATGTTTAGATTTTTTCACAGGAAAAATAGATCTTTCGAAAATCCGGCAATAAACTACGAAGTTCTGTCATATTTTAAGAAAGAACGACTCAAAATACCCCCAATCCAAACCCAAGTAGGCAATTTAAAAATATTCCTTGAAAATGTCTGGCTTATACTCACTTGATATAGGGATTTTTGCAATATATATTCGGTAAAACGGCCAATCAAACGTATGCCCGAAGCCTGGAATCCGCTGTGTACTGTATATTGCCATAATTTCGGAGATACGTCAAAAGAGGGATTTTTCTAAATTTATACCTCTGAGAAGTAAAATGGAAAAATGTAGATAAAAATTTTACCAAACAAACGGATGAAGTTGAAATCATAAACGTTTGTGAATACATTATTCTGGCTGTGTAGACGCTCTTTTTCGAAAGGTATACTTTTGGGGACGAACAGGGATAAAAATCGTACCAACCGAATTACTGGATAAAAATGGTACAGACGATATTACTTTTTATACCCTCCACGTCCAGCATGGGGGTATACTAACTTTGTCATTCCGTTTGTGACACCTGAGACCCGATAAATTATATATATTCTTGATCGTCATAAAATAATATGACGATCTAGCCATGTCCGTCCGTCTGTCCGTCTGTTGAAAGCACGCTATTGATATTGGGTATGCGTATTGCCCCTATAACAAAAAGCGCACCATAAAGTGATTTTTATTCGTAGGGAGTGAAATGGGACAAAAAAGGTAAAAATAGTACCTATCAAACGACAACAGCTAGAAACACGAAATTTTGTGTGGACGTTCCTCTAACTGAGTAGATACATAATATAAAAGTATTTTTTCCAAATTCGTACTTTTAAGGGGTAAATGGGAATAGAGGGATAAAAATGGTACCAACCAAACGGCTGCATCTACAATAATGAAATTCGGTGTATACATTCCTCTGATTGCGAAAAAACGTAAAATAAACGGATTTTTCGAAATTCGTACTTTTTGGGGTTAAAAAGGAAAAAGGGTATAAAAATAGTACCAACGAAATGACCGCAGCTAGAGTCGTGAAATTCGGAGTATACATTCCTCAGACAACGTACACACGAAAAATAAAAGATTTTTTTTCCAAATTCGTACTTTCAAAGTATACAAAGGGTACAGAGGGATAGAAATAGTACCAACTAAACGGCCACAGCTAGAATGATGAAATTCGGTGTGCACATCCCTCTAATTGCGCAAACACGTAAAATAAAGAGATTTTAGAAAGTCTTGTTTTTAGGAGGGTAATTTGGGAAAAAGGGGATAAAAATAGTACCAACCAAATGGCCGCAGCTAGAATCATGGATTTCGGTGTATAGATTCCTTCGAATAAAATAATATAAAACGAATAAAAAGATTTTTCCAATTCATACTTTTTACTTTTACGGCAAAAATTGGTCGAATCATGAAGTTATTTTGCCCTATGTACGCGAGATAATGGGTTTTCAAAATTTGTACTTTTTGGAATTATAATAGGATGAAAATACAACCAGCTGTAGCACCCACTATCTACCAAAATGTATGGTATTTACGATTTTTTAAAATATAAATATAAGAATATTTATTTTTTGAATTTGGCTATATATTTGTATATTTATGGTGAAAAGGCTACCAAGCCTTATCAGCGTGGTTTGAAATAATTAAAATATTATATTTATTTATAATTTTTTTTAGTTTGCATTTTTTTGGTCTGTAATCAATATTTGATTTGAACTGGGATATTGTCCTGGCTCAAGACCATTTTGCTGCTATATTTAATAGAATGCAAATTTATTTACAAATGGCATGGTGACATTTATTACTTGGCTGCAGACTACCACGATCATGATTTCGACCATGTCAAAAGTCTTTTCAAGTGGCTTCGCAGCGACTTTTCAACATCAAACCCGGCCTCTATAAGGAGATGATTCTCACAAACGAACGAGAAGCACAACTCACTTGCCGATTTTGCGTTTAAAAAATCGCACCAAGTAATAAAGCACACATGCCATCTTACAAGCATCTCATTTTTTATTTTTATTTTCAATATTTGTATTTGTTTTGGTTTGGCTTTATTAAAAAAATAAATATTCGTAATATTTATATTTTTAAATATAAATATTACTGCACTTCTTCGAAAATCGACAGCCTCTGTGGAATGCAATCCATGGTGGTGGGTTTTTCAAGCTCGAGTAAATTTTGGTTTTTTGATGTGTTCTTTATTTTAACCAATATTATACTTTTATGGTGAATGAAATGGTAACAAACCCCAATAATTACCTCTAAAATAATGAAAATTGGTGTATACATTACTCCGTAAAATAATAAGTGGACAACATCTAATTCGCAGGCAATACGGTGGACTGAACGCTCGAACTTAACGTCTTTTTTACTTGTTAAACTTGTCATAGATTTTTTATTAATTTATTGTGTTATTTTCATAAATACACAAAAAAATTTAGTTAGTTTACGATTTTGATAAAATGACAAACGGCTATTATAACTTTATAAATAACTGAAGATTAATATCGTCCCAATATTACATGAGCTCGCATGCCATAAAACCTTACATCCCTAAAGTATGCTTTAATTAAACTTTCAAAAATTAATTAATAGAGAACAATGAAGAAAGTATTGCTTCATTTTTGGCTTAGAAGGTTTTACCATTTCAGTAATTAAATCGATATAAGCAGAATATTATTTTTAAAATGAATAAATAAATAAATAAGACAATAGTTTAACAATATTTGTAAATGCCGAGGCATCGGTCAGCCTCGCAAATATAGTTTTATACTGTAGAAAATTAGCAATACTAAATAAATGCATCCTTTAGGTAAACCACTGTCTGAAAAGGAAGGCAAAAACGTAGTTACAATTTTTTAAATGCAAAAGAACACCCCAAGAGCTCCTATTTTCTACAAACTAAACGAAATTTCAATACGATACCTGGTTTCCGAGATACATCCCAATAAAATAACCTCTATTATGAGGGAATGTTCAACTATTTTAGCATTTATGAACTTTAAATACATCCACAGCTAAATTTAACAGCGATATTTGCAATATCTTTTAGAATATGCTTAATAGGGATGTTCTTTGCAAAATGCAATCAGTAAAGTCGAGATTTAAGCGCTTGAAATAAAATTTGGGAGATTTTTGCCATTCTTAATAATAAACTGTGAACAAACATTGAATGAAATAAATTTTAACTAATTATTGTCATTAGTTCAAGAACAATCGTATCACTAAATCAGCAATTTTTAATTAGAATTTAAAAATGTGTGTTATTGGGAAGAAAATTTTACATCTTAGAAGTTGTGAATATTCAAAAGAATGTTGAATGTTGTAGGGTGTTCCTCTCCAATTGATTTATTATTGCCCCCATAACAAACTTCACATTATCAAAATTACACTGTGGAACAAAATTAAAACTTTTTCGAAAATAACAAGGTTCTGACAATGGATTCTGGTCGATGGGGAGGTCATTTTAGGGCGGTTCAATATTTTCACCTTTTGTACATCATTATGATGAAGTTATTTCAAAAAGAAAATAATTTAGAATTTCTATTCTAAATCGAAATGAGAAACGCCGCGCAAATACGAAAATTATTTTATTTAAATCGCTCTACGTTTGCGATGTTTGTCTTAAATTCATATTTTTATACATCGTCTAGTTTAACGCAAAATAAGTTAAAATCGGATACTGACATAAAATCCAAGTAGAATCACTTATGTGAATTTTTTAAGTGAACTAAGGGGTTTCCCATAGTGTTGGCGTACCAAGTGTTGGCGCATGGAATGTTTACTTAAATAATAGAAAAATTAGAAATTATACGAAGCACTTTGTTTAAGAAATAAATATGCCCATATGGCATCTCCCAGTGGCCTGGACGCGACATTCGCACGCCTTAAACTAGGCCAAAAACAAGAACGAAACAGAAAAGGTCGATCAGCCTTTTTAGTGTTCTAAAGCGCTTAAAGAGTACTATATTTTAAAAATATATCGTCAGGATTTAGTACAAAATAATAAATAATTTTACGTCGAAACGGACGCGACAAAAAACAAAAGTACTTTTGAAGGTCTTGTAGAAATATACAAAGTTCAGCGATTTTTGAGCACTTTGTTTTTCCTTATATACATGTAAATAAAGGTCAGAGGATATATTTTGTTCGTAGATTTATGAAATATGAAAATTATCTCTTAATTTTTATTAATTAGGTACATCAGAAATACGGACGCGACAAAACGGACGGGACAAAAATTTCCATTCGTAGTAAAAAAATTTAGTAATTTTCGTTACAACACTTCAAATTTTAATAAAAATAAAAGAGAAACATTAAGTTTCATAATAAAAAAGTTGTTGAAATAAGGAAAAAATAAAGTTAAAAGCTATTAGTGTGGTCTGATTTAATTTTTTGGTAGACCTTTTTTGGGAGATGCCCATATGTATATATATTTTAATTTGAATGAAAATTTTCACATTTTTGAACAAAATATAATGAAAATAAAATAATTGATAAATATGTGCGACTCACGAAAAAATCACGCGATTCACGCAGATATTAGACTCACGCACAGTCACGCACGAACATTTTTTCGTTTCTCACGTTCACGCACGCTCACGTGAGTAAATAAATAAATAAAAATAAAATAAATTTTGCTCACGTGTGATTCACGTGAGTCGCACCCATCTCTAATCGGCATAGAAATCTTTGTTATCCTTACTTTTTATAACCTCCACCTCCAGGATGGGGGTATACTAACTTTGTCATTCCGTTTGTAACACCTTGAAATATCGATCTGAGACCCTATAAAGTATATATATTCTTGATCGTCATAAAATTCTAAGACGATCTAGCCACGTCCGTCCGTCCGTCTGTTGAAAGCACGCTAGCATCTAAGCGAAATGAGCTAGGACGTCCAAATTTACCATAAATGCGTATTATAGTCGTATATCGATTGGGATTGAAACTGGGCGAAATCGGCCCAAAGGACTAAAAATACCCATAAAAATCCCTAATATTTTAGAGTATTTAGGAATGTTCTTTCAATATGTCTCCTTGTACTTACTTGATATTGGGTATGCACATTCCCCTTATAACAAAAACGTGCACCATAAAGTGATTTTATTCGTAGGTACATTTTAAACGACAACAGCTAGAATCACGAAATACATAATATAAAAGTATTTTTTTCCAAATTAGTACTTTCAAGGGGTAAAATGGGAATAGAGGGATAAAAATGGTACCAACCAAACGGCTGCCCCTAGAATAATTAAATTCGGTGTATATATTCCTCTGATTGCATAGACACGTAAAATACACGGATTTTTTTAAATTCGTACTTTTTGGGGTTAGTATGAAAAAAAGGGGATAAAAATAGTACCAATCAAATGACCGCAGCTAGAGGCATGAAATTTGGGGTATACATTCCTCTGACTGTGTAGACACGGAAAATAAAAGTTTTTTTTTTTTTTTCCAAATTCGTACTTTCAGGGGATACAATGGGTACAGAGGGATAAAAGTGGCACAAACCAAACAGCTACACCTAGAATAATGAAATTCGGTGTATACATTCCTCTGATTGCGTCAAATAAAGAGATTTTAGATACTCTTGAGGGGGTAAAAATGGTACCAACCAAATGGAATTCGGTGTATACATTCCTCTGACTGCGTATACACGGAAAATAAAAAGTTTTTCCCAAATTCGTACTTTTTCTTTTACGGCAAAAATTGGTTGAATCATGAAGTTAGGTTATTTTGCACTATGTACGTCTGATAATGGATTTTCAAAATGTGTACTTTTGGAATAAAATATAATACAACCAACTGTAGCTCCCACTATCTACCAATATTTATTTAAGCTTTTTGAATATATGTAGCCATCAAAAAATAAGTATTCTTATATATATATATATATATATATATATATATATATATATAAGAATACTTATTTTTTGAATTGAATTTAAGTTGTATTTCGATATGTAAACGTATTGGTAGCGTTGCCTTATAAGCGTGGTTTGAAATAATTAAAATATTATTTTTATTTATAAAATTATTTTTTTAATATTTGTATTTGTTCTGATTTGGCTATAAAAAATATATTTTCCTGTAATATTTATTACTGCACTTCTATGAAAATCGACATCCTCTGTGGAATGCAATCAATGGTGGAGGGTATATAAAGTTTTTATCCCTCTTTTTAATTATATCCCTTAAAATGACTAATTTCGAAAAATCCCTCTATTTTACGTGTCTATGCAATCAGAGGAACACCGAATTCCATGATTCTATCAGCGGTCATTTTGTTGGTACCATTTTTATCCCCTTTTTCCAATTTTGCCCCCTCAAGAGTACGACTATCTAAAATCTCGTTATTTTACGTATCTACACAATTAGAGGGCACACTGAATCTCATCATTCTAGCTGTATTCGTTTAGTTGGTACTATTTTTTATCCCCTGTAGCCATTGTATCCCTTGAAAGTACGAATTTGGAAAAACATTTTATTTTTCGTGTCTACGCAGTCAGAGGAATGTATACTCCGAATTTCATAATTCTAGCTGCTGTCATTTGGCAGGTACTATTTTTATCCCCTTTTTCCATTTGAACCCCAAAAAGTACGAATTTTGGAAAGTTCTTTTATTTTACGTGTCTACGCAATCAGAGGAATGCATATATCGAATTTCATTATTCTGGGTGCAGCCGTTAGGTTGGTACTATTTTTATCCCTCTATCCCCATTTAACCCCTTTAAAGTACGAATTTATAAAAAAGACTTGTATTTTATGTATCTACTCTCTTAGAGGTATGTACACGCCAAATTTCGTGTTTCTATCTGATGTCGTTTGATAGGTACTATTTTTATCCCTTTTCGTCCCATTTCGCCCCCTACAAATAAAAATCACTCTATGGTGCCCTTTTATGCTATAAAGGGAATGCGAATTGCAAATATCAAGTAAATACAAGCTAATATGTTCAAAAAACATGCTGAAATACTCTAAATATTAGGGGTATTTTCAGTCCTTGTGAGGGAACAATTTTTCCCTCAGGGCCGATTTCGTCCACTTTCAATCCCAACCGATCTACAACCATAAGAGACATTTAGGAAATATTTGAACCTCCCACATACTTTATTGGGTCTCCGATGAATATTTCAAGGTGTAACAAACGGAATGACAAAGTGAATATACCACCATCCTGGAGGTGAAGGGTATAAAAATAGTACTAATTTTGGTATTTAAACAAGTAATTATTATTCAAAAATATTAGCATTGTATAGAAATTTCCAATTTTTAATGATATTTCTAAGCCATTTTTTATATTTATTTAAAAAGACATCATCTCTTCACCACTCTGAAAATCGAAGAGTATCGTAAGGTATACGATGATTATATTCTTTGAAAGATTTACGTTGCAGTTGGAAACCGAAAAAAATTCGAAAAATGTTTGCTTAATGGGCGTTACAATATCAGAGCAAAATAATGTTTTATAATTTTGCAAGCCTAGTTTTCAAATTCTATTTTCGCTATTCTTGAATATTGAGCTTAACAAAATGATTCCCTTGGCTTACTCAAAGATATTGCCATAATTATATTAAGAAATACAGTTCTGTGCATCAATTTTTTCTTTGTTGTTTCTAGTTTTTAGAAATAAAAATGTTCGCGATCCCGAATTCAAGTCAAGTCAAATACAAAAAGAAACTTTTGTCCCGTCAACTAAAAGCTCTATTTTAATGACAAGTATCATTAATACAAAAATAGAATTATGACTATTATGACTGTTTAATAAGTCGTGAATATCATCAAAAAATCCTTGTTGTCTAGTGTAATATTTAATGATATTGCAGTTAATTTGTTATTGTGGTTGTTGCTATGGTTATTAGTGACAGCAGATGGTTCCGCACTGGTACTGGCTCATGGTCGAACGATGGATGGATGAAGGAGTGGTTAGTGGTGCTCTTTAATCTCTTAATTGTCTGTACTATGTAGTCATTCTCTGTGCAGATGATAAGTACATGCCAAGGTGTTGGTTTAGTTTACCCACCATCGTCATCATCATCCACCGTTAATTGAATTAGAGGGGGAGTTTGTGTATTTAGGCCAAACGAGGAATTTAATTTGTAGGGAACGATTTTTATTCGCACGGTTCTTCTCATGAAAGAGAATATATTAAAAAATAAGTAAAAACGGCGTTAAGTTCGGCCGGGCCGAACTTTACATACCCTCCACCATGGATTGCATTCCACAGAGGCTATCGATTTTCGTAGAAGTTTATGAATAAATATTATATTTTTATTATTTAAAACCACGCTTATAAGGCAAAGGTACTAATACGTTTACACTATGTATATATCGAAATAATACTTCACAAAATAAATATTCTTATATTTATATTTTCAAAAGCTTAAATACCATAAATATTGGTAGATAGTGGGTGTTACAGCATTGTATTACAGTTGTATTTCCATTCTATTTTAATTCCAAAAGTACAAATTTTTAAAATCTATTATTTCTTCATGATTCAACCAATTTTTGTCGTAAAAGCAAAAAGTACGAATTTGGAAAAAATCTTTTTATTTTGCGTTGTCTATGCAGTCAGAGGAATGTATACACCGAATTCCATGATTCTAACTGCGGCCATTTGGTTGGTACCATTTTTAACCCCTGTTACCCCCTTAAAAGTACGACATAGAATTTACATTTTTATTTTACGTGTCTACGCAATTAGAGGGATGTACGCACCGAATTTCATCATTCTGACTGTAGTCGTTTAGTTGGTACTACTTTTATCCCTCTGTACCCATTGTATCCCTTGAAAGTACGAATTTAGAAAAAACTTTTTATTTTTTAAGTCTGAGCAGTCAGAGGAATGTATACTCGGAATTTCATGACTCTAGCTGCCGCCATTTGGTTGGTTCTATTTTTATCCGCTTTTTTACATTTTAACCCCAAAAAGTACGAATTTCGAAAATTCCCTTTATTTTACGAGTCTACGCAATCAGAGGAATGTATACACCGAATTCCATGATTTCAGCTGCTCCCATTTGGTTGGTACCATTTTTACTGCCTTGACGTTTCTACGCAATTAGAATTTTATCATTCTAGCTGTGGTCGTTTAGTTGGTACTGTACCCTCTGTACCATTGTATCCCTTGAAAGTACTAATTTCGAAAAATTCGTCTATTTTCCGTGTCTACGCAGTCAGAGGAATGTATACTCCGAATTTCATGACTCTAGCTGCGGTCATTGGATTGGTACTATTTTTATCCCCTTTTTTCATTTTAACCCCAAAAAGTACGAATTTAGAAAAATCAGTTTATTTTCCGTGTCTACACACTCAGAATTTCATGACTCTAGCTGCGGTCATTTGATTGGTACTATTTTTATCCCCTTTTTTCATTTTAACCCCAAAAAGTACGAATTTCGCAAAATTCGTCTATTTTCCGTGTCTACGCAGTCAGAGGAATGTATACTCCGAATTTCATGACTCTAGCTGCGGTCATTTGATTGGTACTATTTTTATCCCCTTTTTTCATTTTAACCCCAAAAAGTACGAATTTCAAAAAATCGGTGTATTTTACTTATCTATGAATCAGAGGAATGTATACACCGAATTTCATTATTCTAGGTTTGGTTTCGTTGGTACCATTTTTATCCCTCTATTCCTATTTTACCCCTTAAAAGTACGAATTTGGAAAAAATACTTTTATATTATGTATCTACTCAATTAGAGGAATGTACACACCGAATTTCGTGTTTCTAGTTGTTGTCGTTTAAAATGTACCATTTTTATCCATTTTTTACCCCATTTCACCCCCTACAAATAAGAATCACCCTATGGTGCACGTTTTTGCTATAAGGGGAATGCGCATACCAAATATCAAGCAAATATAAACAGACATAGTCAAAAAACATGCTTAAATACGCTAAAATATTAGGGATTATTATGGGTATTTTTAGTCCTTGTGAGGGAAAAATTTTTCCCTTTAGGCCGATTTCGCCCCATTTCAATCCCAACCGATCTACGACTACAAGACGCATTTATGGAAAATTTGAACGTTCTAGCTCCTTTCGTTTAGATGCTAGCGTGCTTTCAACAGACGGACAGACGGACGGACGGACATGGCTAGATCGTCTTAGAATTTTATGACAATCAAGAATATATATACTTAATAGGGTCTCAGGTCGATATTTCAAGGTGTTACAAACGGAATGACAAAGTTAGTATACCCCCATCCTTGAGGTGGAGGCTATACAAATATGATTTGTATTTATATTTAACCAACCAAAATTAATTTTAAACACAAAAAAAATCCATTTGAACTCAGTTTTTTTGGATATAGTTCAAAAAAACTGATTTAGGTGAATATGATACTATTTTTGTAATTCTATCCTCTTATCTACCTTCCGCTATCACAATGCAGACATACAAATATTTCATCATCCTTACGGTCATCCCGTCGTACTCGAGACACTTAAGTGATATGAGGTTTTTTGCAGTACTTAAAGTGCTTTAGTTTAAGTACCCATTACATAATGCTGTCCAGACGACACACTCACTCCATGACTCCGAGCCTCAGTTACTCGTAAATGACGGGTATAGTTGGCTATACCCTAGTTTCGCACAGTGGTTCCACAATAAAAATCTAAAATGGAATATTTGGAGGAAGTGCATTCAGAGTCTCAGAATCATACAAATATCTCTCTCAATCATTAATTTTACACTCACTGAAAGGAATTAGATCAGCCTCCGAACGGTTGATGGATATTTTAGAGAAGGTTTAATTAATGAGATTTATCAGCTCTGAATAAATTCAGATTATCTTATCTCAAGTTAAATAAGGGCTTAAAATATCGCTGGACACAAATGACCTAGACTCATTGGTCGAACATGCAATGAAATTTCTTTGCTCGATCCCGAAGTTTCATATGCATAACTTACCAGTGTTGAGAAGAGAGTGCAGAGCAGCTATTCAACAAGGCTAAAGCCAGCAGATATTCATTTCATAACAAGAAATGCGGAAGTTCAGAAAGTTCAGCCATCTACTTCCTGTACAGTAAGCTGGGTCGCCGGTTGGTACTATTTTTTATCCCCCTAAAAATATGAATTCCTTAAAAATATTTTATTTTACGAGTCTAGTCAGTCAGCCACTGAATTTCCTGATTTTAATTTCAACCGAGGGATCATGTTTCTTCCTGTTCTCGTTTGATTGCTACCATTTTATCACTTTTTTGGCCATTTTCACTACCTAAAAGTATAAATGAAAGTTTGAACCAATGGCATTATCTCATCCGGAAGGTAACCAAGGAATAGCAAATTTGACCTATTACCAATCATTGATCTATAAACCACATATCGTACCTGATTTTCTTTAAAATTGGCACAACATTTTATAATCGAACTAGAAAATCTGTGCTGAAAGTGGGTAAGATCGGTTCAGATTTAGACTTCACTACCTAAAAGTATAAATGAAAGTATGAACCAATGGCATTATCTCATCCGGAAGATAAACAAGGAATAGCAAATTTGATCTATTACCAATCATTGATTATTTGCACAGTGGTTCTAAATCGATTTTTTGGAATTAATACTGTAACTTTTGAACGGAAAGAGATATCGTGACGAAATTTCACATGCATAGAGGTAGGTATGAGGGGCTACTGGGCGACCCTTCAAAATTGTTGTCAATACTACAATTAAAGGGTGGTTAAATTTTAAGTGCCGATGTTGATTTTGAATAAAACACAAATTATTTATTATATTATTGCCATTTCTTTTTATTATGATAATATTGGTATGGTTCAATTATGTATTGAACAAAATATCGACAAAATTGTCGCCGCGTCCTCGGCGGCACACCTCCATCCGATGGTCAAAATTTTCGATGACGCTGAGCCATAATTGAGGTTCTATGCCGTTAATGTGCCGAATTATCGCATCCTTTAGCTCTTGAATTGTTTTACACCTTTTCTTTCAAATCACCCCAAAGAAAGAAGTCCAACGGTGTCAAATCACATGCTCTTGGCGGGCAATTGACATCGCCACCACTTGAGATAACCCGGCCATTGAATTTGTCGCGCAAAAGAGCCATTGTTTCGTTAGCTGTGTGGCAAGTGGCACCGTCCTGCTGATACCACATATCGTCCTCATCCATATCTTCCAATTCGGGCCAAAAAAAGTTCGTTATCATCTCACGATAGCGAAGACCATTCACAGTAACTGCCTGACCGGCCTCATTTTGGAAAAATACGGCCCGATGATGCCGCCGCACCAAACAGTCACTCTTTGTCGGCGCATTGGTTGTTCGACATCATCGCCGCCAGCCCACAAACCACACCAAACAGTCACTCTTTTTATACACTCCACGAGAGTATTATGGCTTTGTGCATTTGTTTGTAACACCCAAAAGGAAGCGAGATAGACCCATTGTTAAGTATACCGATCGACTTAGAATCACTTTCTGAGTCGATTTAGCAATGTCCGTCTGTCTGTCTGTCAGTCTGTCCATCTATTCTTGTAATCACGATACAGGTCGCAATTGTAGGCCGATCTTAACAAAAATTGGCACAAGTAAGTTTTGTAGATCAAGGACGAACGCTATTTAATTTGAGGCAAATCCGTTCAGATTTAGATATAGCCCCCATACAAATGTCGCTCCCGATTTGACATTTTCCGCTCTAGAAACCACATATTGTACCCGATTTTCTTTAAATTTGACACAACATCTTATAATCCAACTAGAAACACCTATGCACAAATTGGGTAAGATCGGTTCAGATTTAGATATAGCCTCCATACAAATGTCGCTTTCGATTTGACATTTTCCGCTCTAGAAACGGCATATTGTACCCGATTTTCTTTAAATTTGACACAACATCTTATAATCGAAATAGAAACACCTATGCAAAAATTGGGTAAGATCGGTTCAGATTTAGATATAGCCCCCATACAAATGTCGCTCGCGATTTGACATTTTCCGCTCTAGAAACGGCATATTGTACCCGATTTTCTTTAAATTTGACACAACATCTTATAATGCAACTAGAAACACCTATGCTAAAAGTGGGTATGATCGGTTCAGATTTAGATATAGCCCCCATACAAATGTCGCTCTCGATTTGACATTTTCCGCTATAGAAACCACATATTGTACCCGATTTTCTTTAAATTTGGTACTACATCTTATAATCCAACTAGAAACACCTATGCAGAAATTGGGTAAGATCGGTTCAGATTTAGATATAGCCCCCATACAAATGTCGCTCCCGATTTGACATTTTCCGCTATAGAAACCACATATTGTACCCGATTTTCTTTAAATTTGGTACAACATCTTATAATCCAACTAGAAACATCTATGCTGAAATTGGGTAAGATCGGTTCAGATTTAGATATAGCCCCCATACAAATGTCGCTCCCTATTTCACTTTTTCCGCTTTAGAAACCACAAATTGTACCCGATTTTCTTTAAATTTGGTACTACATTTTATAATCCAACTAGAAACACCTATGCAGAAATTGGGTAAGATCGGTTCAGATTTAGATATAGCCCCCATACAAATGTCCCGATTTGACATTTTCCGCTCTAGAAACCACATATTCTACCCGATTTTCTTTAAAATTGGCACAGCATTTTATAATCGAACTAGAAACACCTATGCAGAAAGTGGGTATGATCGGCTCAGATTTAGATATAGCCCCCATACAATTGTCGCTCCCGATTTGACATTTTCCGCTATAGAAACCACATATTGTACCCGATTTTCTTTAAATTTGGTACAACATCTTATAATCCAACTAGAAACATCTACGCTGAAATTTGGTAAGATCGGTTCAGATTTAGATATAGCCCCCATACAAATGTCGCTCCCTATTTCACTTTTTCCGCTTTAGAAACCACAAATTGTACCCGATTTTCTTTAAATTTGGTACTACATTTTATAATCCAACTAGAAACACAGCACAGCATTTTATAATCGAACTAGAAACACCTATGCTGAAAGTGGGTATGATCGGTTCAGATTTAGATATAGCTCCCATACAAATGTCGCTCCCGATTTGACATTTTCCGCTCTAGAAACGGCATATTGTACCCGATTTTCTTTAAATTTGACACAACATCTTATAATGCAACTAGAAACACCTATGCTAAAAGTGGGTATGATCGGTTCAGATTTAGATATAGCCCCCATACAAATGTCGCTCCCGATTTGACATTTTCCGCTCTAGAAACCACATATTCTACCCGATTTTCTTTAAAATTGGCACAGCATTTTATAATCGAACTAGAAACACCTATGCAGAAAGTGGGTATGATCGTCTCAGATTTAGATATAGCCCCCATACAATTGTCGCTCCCGATTTGACATTTTCCGCTATAGAAACCACATATTGTACCCGATTTTCTTTAAATTTGGTACAACATCTTATAATCCAACTAGAAACATCTATGCTGAAATTTGGTAAGATCGGTTCAGATTTAGATATAGCCCCCATACAAATGTCGCTCCCTATTTCACTTTTTCCGCTTTAGAAACCACAAATTGTACCCGATTTTCTTTAAATTTGGTACTACATTTTATAATCCAACTAGAAACACAGCACAGCATTTTATAATCGAACTAGAAACACCTATGCTGAAAGTGGGTATGATCGGTTCAGATTTAGATATAGCCCCCATACAATTGTCGCTCCCGATTTGACTTTTTCCGCTCTAAAATCCACATATTGTACCCGTTTTTCTTTAAAATTGGCACAACATTTTATGATCCAACTAAAAAACCTATGATGAAAGTGAGTAAGATCGGTTCAGATTTAGATATAGCCCTCATACAAATGTTGCTCCCGAATGTTTAACCGATTTTGGCCAAGCTTTACATATTATATTTCACCAATAAACATACATGGTGAATGCGGGTCACATCGTTCCAGGTTTCAATATACCCCCATACAAATGTCCTTTCCGATTTAACATTTTTTGTCAAACACATGCATTTACAGGATGCAAAAATCCTTCCCGATTTCACTTTTTTACCGAATTGAATTGCAATGAGAATTGTTTGGGTGATGCCCATATGTCCATACTTTGGTATAACTTTGGTAAACTACTGTGTAATTTGTATTTGTCTGTCGGACAATTGGATCAATTACCATATTATTTACCATATTCGTTAAATTTGACTAAAGATGAATTTATAGCATATAAATTATATGGATATAGTTTATATAATTTATATGAACTACATAAAATTGCTCCCATGAAATACCTGGGTTTAGTAATCAAGTACATACGCAGGGAGTGGTGTAGGGTATTATAGTGTCGGCCCCGCCCGACTTTAGCCTTTCCTTACTTGTTTTTTAAATAATTTTCTTTAAAATCTAAAAATACGAAAAATAATTAACTTTGGGCTAATTTCTAAAAGATTCTACTAGTCTACAAGTCTCTGATATATATTTAATTGTTTTGGATAAATCCTTCGATCACTGATCTGCGTAGTCTTTTGCCACTTATTCCAGAGCCCCTCTTCTTGAATTGGATTGTTCACATATTGTAAATATGTGCTAAAAACTTATTATGGTTGGCGAGTTGCTCGTTCCGAACTCCTTACATTTGTCCAAACCACATTGTAATTTTGGCGCCATCTTGTTCTTCGTTTTGAAATACTGTGCGTGCTTACTTTGTCATGAACTTGGCATTCTCATGGTAGTTGGCTTCGGTACTAACCTCACTACTAAATGAAATTTGAACGGTATGTCCACCATAAAACACGGGTACTTGTGTTTAATGTTCCGTGAAATTCGTTCATTCCGTTCATCTTGGCATTTTGTTACACACGCTCTTGATGTCGCCATCAAATTGTTTCTTAGATCTTATGTTTGTATATAGACATAATGTAAAATACTCTTACATACGTTCACAGTTAACGATGATTTCTGTTATTTTATTTCCCCTGTGACTGCTTGTGAACGAGTGAGTGTGTGCCCGGGAATGACAAACAATTTTCAGTCTCTAATTGGTGGCAAATTTTCATCACACGGCTGTTAATGTAATGAACGTTGAAAATTAGTTTTTGGCGAAATTCGAATAAAAAAGGATGTTCTTTCTAATGAGAAATTCTGCGCGGCAATAGACAATAATGTGAGGATATTAAGTCGGATCATGAAATAAAGCGAAATGTCAGCATAATCGGAGGATGTGTGAAGCTTAACAATGTTTTAAATAAATTCTGGCATTTGCGGTCCATAAAGAATTTTTGTACAGCATACCTTTAGGGGCAATATTTTTTTCTGGCATTCAAATATATGTATTCATTTGTATCTTAAGACCAACAACACATGAAATATGAAACTTTTTTTTTGGACCCCCAAAGATTTGGGGCCTCGGTGTCATTTTTGCAAAAAAGTGATAATTTTCTCAGGCTCATATCGTGCACTCTGAGGTAAAGTTGTAGCTCTTGTCATAAGGAACATATAAAATTAAAAAACTTCATCTTAAGGTCAAAATCGCAAAAAAAAGTAAAAAAAATCGATTTTTTTTTTACCTTTTTCCCCTTTTGAGGTCCATAGGTAGCAAACCGTTCAAAATTCATGGAAGCAATCAACTACAAAAATGTGCGTAAGATCTCAACAAACAACTTTCTAGAACATATGAACTTCCTAGGAATGATTCTTAACACCATTTAGGTAGGAAAAATATATCTTGCAGGACTGTTTCGGTTAATGGTCAGTACGACTACAGTGCGTATGAGTGATATTATTCTTAATCAACAACACGTCGACGACATTTGCGATTGTGACCTTGATGAAGTTTTTATACCCTACACCACTTCGTGGATTAGGGTATTATAAGTTAGTTTCGCGCCAAATGTTTGTAACACCAAAAAATAATCGCGCTAGACCCACCTTAAAGTATACGGATCGGCTTAGAATCACCAGCTCAATCGATTTAACGATGTCTGCCTGTCCGTCCGTCTGCTGTCCATCTAATCTTGTTCGCACTCTACAGGTCGCAATTGTGGTCCGAATATCATGAAATTTGGCAGAAGTTATTTTTTTTTTTGACAAGGACGATCGGTATTGATTTTGGAGGAAATCGGTTCAGATTTAGATATAGCCCCCATACAAATGTCGCTCCCGATTTGACATTTTCCGCTATAGAAACCACATATTGTACCCGATTTTCTTTAAATTTGGTACTACATCTTATAATCCAACTAGAAACACCTATGCAGAAATTGGGTAAGATCGGTTCAGATTTAGATATAGCCCCCATACAAATGTCGCTCCCGATTTGACATTTTCCGCTATAGAAACCACATATTGTACCCGATTTTCTTTAAATTTGGTACAACATCTTATAATCCAACTAGAAACATTTATGCTGAAATTGGGTAAGATCGGTTCAGATTTAGATATAGCCCCCATATAAATGTCGCTCCCGATTTGACATTTTCCGCTGTTGAAACGACATATTATAACCGATTTTCTTTAAATTTGACACAACATCTTATAATCCGACTAGAAACACCTATGCAGAAAGTGGGTAAGATCGGTTCAGATTTAGATATAGCCCCCTAAAAAATGTCGCTCCCGATTTGACTTTTTCCGCTCTAGAAACCGTATATTGTTCCCGATTTTCTTTAAAATTGGCACAACATCTTATAATCGAACTAAAAACACCTATAGTGAAAGTGGGTGAGATCGGTTCAGATTTAGATATAGCCCCCATGCAAATGTGGCTCCCGATTTGACCTTTTCCGCTCTAGAAACCGCATATTGTACCCGATTTTCTTTAAAATTGGCACAACATCTTATAATCCAACTAAAAACACCTATAGTGAAAGTGGGTGAGATCGGTTCAGATTTAGTATAGCCCCCATGCAAATGTGGCTCCCGATTTGACCTTTTCCGCTCTATAAACCGCATATTGTTCCCGATTTTCTTTAAAATTGGCACAACATCTTATAATCTAACTAAAAACACCTATGACATTTTCAGAAACGTGCTCTTTGACATTTCTGAAAATTCACAATGAGGCATTGAATGAAGACATGCGATTAATATTAGGTCAACTAGGAATGAATAACACTATCCGATGCACTAAGAATTTAATCAAGAGTTGGAATGCAATGAAAAACAATGTGAATACGATGGCTTGCAAGAATAAGATGCTTTGGAAACCCACGGCGATTGAACTATATTGATTTTCTTCTTGGACGCTCTCGCTGACCCCGGATAATCTTTTTTGATCGTACAAATTTTGGCAAAAATTCAAGCGATGCTTGCTTTATCAGCAATTACAGCTGCGTTCTTTGAAGACTGCCGAAATGCACTCAGATTGCGATGAATATGGAAATTAACGAAAGGTGGCCAAATTTTGGACCGGTCCTGAGGACCGAGGTGGCCAACTGTTGGAAGGTGATTTTCGATTTATGGACAGAATCATGTGTTATGGAACGGCCAATCTGGAGTACTTTCAAAACAATTGCTGGACATTTGCACTGGAAAAATTCTATTGATATTGCGAATGCTGATATTTAGATTTTTTCAATTCATGTTCCCATACGTTGCTGCAAATCGTGTGTCCTTGAGCGAACATGGTATATATGGCTGCGAAAAACATTGAATTGGAAGATTCTGTTTCCAGAGAAAATTATGTTGACAACCGCAGACTATCGTCTCAGAATCTTCATTTAATACCAAATTATTGTTTGCAATGACTCTGGGAAGTGGGGAAATTAACGAATAGCATATTGAAGAAACGCTTCTTAAAGGAAAGCACGAAGATGAAGACAGTTTGAGACCAGTACACTCCGCTGGTTAATCGGCAATTAACGATACGACATCTTGTTTTGTTCAGACATCAAACGACCCAGAATATATAAATATATACATCAGAACACAAGAAAAGATGGTGTACCTGATATAACCAAGAACTCCCTTGTACACGTATTAAAGAAAGCGAATTCTGGAATATTAGACTTATTCTTATTATTATAAATATGGAATGGTTATATACGAATATTCTACACTGCATGACTAAGTGCAACAACAGTCTATCTGGTCGGTGGAGGATATGATATAACAGCTATAACGTTGATAAGGTTTAATATTGATTTTTAATTGGCAAAATGTGAAAAGTCATCTATGCAATCAATATCCGCTAGAAATTGATAATTTGCTAAAATGTTTTCTATTATACATACCCATATGTAGGCGATGCAGAAAAGCATATGTACGATAAAAAGCTTATGAACTTGTAATTACACTCAAAGAAAAATTGCAGTTGGAATCTTTCTTTTAAATTGGGTTGCAATTTGAGTTTTTATTATGAGTACCTCAGATTATGCATACCTCACTTGAGAGGTGATAGTGGACATTGCCCAGCAGTAGCGCATTAAGAAAATAATGATATTTTCAAGCAAATTGGGATATTTGTTAACTTTTACAAACTATCACGTCCACCTATGCTGACTGTTATAAATGAATTGTAATGTTTCATTATTGTAATATTGAAAACAATTTAAATAATTGTAAACACCATCCCACAATATAAGGGCGGAAACAAATTTTCGATTCGCGAAATGCACACACTCTACTTTTAACAATAACACTGTGCGACAAATTTACATTTATTTTATTGGACCTAAGCAAGACAATATAAATGTGAAACTAGAGATTGTATGTAGAAAAACTGTATACTCATTTGATCATTTGGTGATCCTTTCTCCTTTTTACAGGACTTTTAATTTCCAAAGAATATAGAGGTTTAAATAATTTTGTTTCATACTCTAACGAGTCCCAAAAAGCAGATATCAAATGCAAGAGAAGAATATCTGTTAAAACACTTTAACACTTCTATCTGTATTAGTTTTGTATTAACAAGAATTTCAAGTTTTTCCCCTTAATTATTTAGTTTAATCATCTTTTACTATTTAAGGGGAAACCTGAAATGTTTGACATTTGATATTGTATGACAATTCTAGCATTTTTCACAAACATTCTTCACTTTTATTTGATATCGCCTGTGAATGGCTCTCGAAAGTATGAAAATAAATTATTAAGATAAATATATCCTTTGGAAGTTAAAAGTCATGTAAAAAGGAGAAAAGATCTCCAAATGAAAAACTGAGTGCACAGTATTTTCTATATATTATGGCTGTTTTTCTATAAGAGTGCGTTAATTAAAAACCTAAATAAAAATACAAATTTCACTCAAAATAAAAAATAATTTTTTTAAAATTGTCGCCAACAACATTATCAATGTGAGTGTGAAAACAAATTTTGAAAAAACAATTTTGTGTTAAAAATTTTGTACTTAGCCTGGGTAATTAGCCAGTGTTAGTCACAATCGAGGCTAAGTCCAAAAAAGTCAACACAAAATATTTTTTTTTAATTTGTTTTGATACATATATATATTTATATTGTAGTTGGCGACAATGTGAAAAAAATATTTTTTTAATTTGAGCAAAAAATTAATTTTTTTATAAACATTTTTGTTATCTTGTTATCAGCTTGTTTCCGGGTTTACTCCGACTTCCGAAACTCGAAAATAATATTATTATACCCTCCACCTCCAGGATGGGGGTGTACTAACTTTGTCATCCCGTTTGTATCACCTTGAAATATCGACCTGAGTATATATATTCTTGATCGTCATAAAATTCTACGACGATCTAGCCAGGTCCGTCCGTATGTTGAAAGCACGCTAGCATCTAAACGAAAGGAGCTAGGGCGTCCAAATTTTCCATAAATGCGTCTTATAGTCGTAGATCGGTTGCTATTGAAACTGGGCGCAATCGGCCCAAAGGGAAACATTTTTCCCTCGCAAAGACTACAAATACCCATAATATTCCCTAATAGTTTAGAGTATTTAAGCATATTTTTCAATATCTCTGCTTGTACTTACTTCATATTGGATGTTCGCATTCCCTCTATAACAAAAACGTGCACCACAAAGTAATTTTTATTCGTAGGGAGTGAAATGGAGCAAAAAAGGAATCAAAATGGTACATATTAAACGACAACAGCTAGAAACACGAAATTCGGTGTGTACTTTCCTCTAATTGAGTAGATACATAATGTTAAAGTATTTTTTCCAAATTCGTACTTTTAAGGGGTAAAATGGGAATAGAGGGATAAAAATTGTACCAAACAAACGGCTGCACCTAGAATAATGAAATTCGGCGTATACATTCCTCTGATTCCTCTTACACGAAAAATAAACGGATTTTTCGAAATTCTTACTCTTTGGGGTTAAAATGGAAAAAGGGGATACAAATAGTACCAACCAAATGACCGCAGCTAGAGTCATTAAATTTGGAGTATACATTCCTTTGACTACGTAGACATGTAAAATAAAAGTGTTTTCCAAATTCGTACTTTCAAGGGATACAATGGTACAGAGGGATAAAAATAGTACCAACTAAACGACTACAGCTAGAATGATGAAATTCTAATTGCGTAGACACATCAAATAAAGAGATTTAAGATAGTCGTACTTTTAGGGGATAAAAATGGTACCAACCAAATGGCCGCAGCTGGAATCATGGAATTCCTCTGACTGCATAGACAAGCAAAATAAAAAGTTTTGTTTTCCAAATTCGTACTTTTTCTTTTACGACAAAAATTGGTTGAATCATGAAGTTAGGTTATTTTGCACTATGTACGTCTGATAATGGATGTTCAAAATTTGTACTCTTGGAATTAAAATAGAATGGAAATACAACCAACTGTAACACCCACTATCTACCAATATTTATGGTATTTAAGATTTTGGAAAATATAATTATAACTCAACAAGCAAAGTAATACGAAAACGTTTCGAAATCGTATTGCCTAGATGAAAAATAATATTGCGGCAACAATAATATTCGTATTGCGGAAGTTGCCTCACATAGAGAAGTTTGTGCGGCCAGGGCGATACGCCTAGGCAATACCAAAGCAATACTTCCGGATGATAAATCGGCGATATTGCCAGATTATCATCCGGAAGAAATCTAGATGATATTGCCAAAATATCACCTGGATGATAAAAACGCAATTTCCATAGTTTTCATATTTTAATTTAAGTAAATTAATAATTACAAGAACTACTATAACAATGTAAATGACAACAAAACACAAAACAATTAGGAGTTACAGATTAAATAGATGGTCTGCAATTAATAGCTAGATTAAATTATACCACTGCAGTTTTCGCCTTATTCCGTTTGTCAATTCGGTCCTTCGCATATGAAAGAATTTTCTGGATAACCAAATTTACATTTTTTTTCACTTGCGTTTGGGAAGCAACCAAATCACGTACCTAAGAATAAAACAAATAAATACAAGCAATATTATTTAGAATTCCTCTTACATACCTTTTATTGCAGAAATGAAGTTATAATTTTGAACCGATGGCTTCTCCTTGGTCCCCATCCAAGTGAAATTTGTAGCCAAGCTGTCAGTTAACAGTTTTCTAAGGGCTTGTCTAATAAAAACTGCAATGTCATCACCTCCAATTCGTTTTAAAAACAGTTTCTGATTGATGATATGCAATAAATATGATATTCTGATAATATGTGTACCAATCACTTGTTCACTTGTTAATAACATGCTGTCGAATTCATTTAAAACTTCAACATCGTTAATTGGGAGTGATGACAGCAAGGATAGCTCATCACTGGATCTTATCGTGTCTTTATTTAATTTGCTTACTTCTCTTTTCACTGTTATTATTTCCTCCATCAGTCTCCCGATTGCCATTTGCTGTCTTTCCCCCATCTTCTTCAAGTCAGCCAGTTCTTGTAAAATACGGGCCATACTTATGTATTTGAACTTTTGGCCAAAGGTAAACCATCAACATTAAAATCCAATAAAATTATTTTATTGTCAAACCCGGTTGACAATATGAAATCGGTCAGTGCATCTTTAAGTCCATAATGAATATAAACACCTGATCCCATTTGAATTGATGGAGCATCCTTTGGGGTTTTCTTAAGAGTTCTCACATCTTTTGGAACTGGTACGTCCATACTCCTCAGCCTGGTTGCTTATCATATTTCGAATGGACCATCTGCATAATTTATCTTTCATTGTTTAATACTTTTCGTATGGACTTTTATATCTTCATTTGTACCTTCATCAGTATCCCAATCAATAGAGTCAAATAACTCTTCAGGTGAAGATTCATTGTTTCTTTCATTTCTTGGGAAAATTTGTGCCATTATTCTTGCAGCTTCTCGTGCGAATTCATTCTGCAGAACTTACAATTAAAACACGTAAAAAGACACGGATTATCAATAAAAAGACAAATTTCTTTTATTATTAATGAAACATTGATACGAAAAATGTCAACAATATATTTTTGTCAATATCGCTAATATTTCTCCAAAGTGATAAATGGATGATATGAAAAAAAAATATATTTTGATGAATTTCTTCAAAGCGATAAATGGAAGATATTGCCGCAATATCTTCTTGTTGATATATCATCCAAATGTTTGTAGGGAAGAATATTTATTTTTTGAATTGACTTGAAGTATTATTTCGATATGTAAACATATTGGCCTTGCCTTATAAGCGTGGTTTGAAATAATAATAATATTATATTTAGTTATAAAATTATTTTTCCAATATTTGTTTTGGTTTGGCTATATTAAAAAAGTTTATATTTTCCGGTAATATTACTGCACTTCTACGAAAATCGACAGCCATGGAATGCATTACATGGTGGAGGGTATATAAAGTTCGGCCCGGCCGAACTTGTCGCCGTTTTTACTTGTTTTTTATTTAACTACCTCATAAAATCACGACCAAAAAATTTTTATGGATAAATTAAAAAAGTAAATATTGCTAAAATTTAAATTTTCATTGAAGGTACCTTTAATATTTGTACTGTCATTTTTGAAACATAAGTCCGATCACACCCGTTTATATGTTCATTTAAGGACACAAATGTTGTGAATTTCACTTTCAAATAGAAATTGAGATTTAATTTCGCTGGCACGAAAATATCTCAAGGTGTTGCAAACGAAATAAAAAAATGAATATACACTCCATTCCCACGTGGAGGCTATAAAAACAATCTCCCTAATGTACACATCTGCCTGCCAGTGTTTCAATTAACAAGTAACATAATTTTCCAAGAGAGTGAACAATTTTTTCCTCCGTATTTTCTTTTTATTTTTTTGCTCTTTAATGCCATTTTATTTGTTGGCAACCAACAGCAGCAGCAACACTGGCATCCTTATCAAGTACATACATACATACATATGGGTGGGTGTGACTGTGTAAACTTGTACAACATTTGTGTACATCTGTCTGCATGTGTGTATGTGTGTTTGGTGTGTGGGCGTAAATTTCATTCGGTTAAGAGGTGTTTGTGTATTTATCTGGCAACAGCAGCAATTGCTGCTCGTTGTAATGCCACTCTGCGATAGTTTTTGTTTTTTTTTTCTTGCTGTCCGTCAATATTGCTGCTGGTGCTGGACCATGAGGATGTTGGTCCTGATAAATGCTGTCTCGTTATTTTTCGATATACATATGTATGTATGTACATTGCGGCTCGGTTTGTTTGCTGCTTTGGTTCGTTGGCAATTTATGTTGCAGATAGGTGTTGTGTTATTGGGTTGGATGGCAGTGGTCGCTGGTCGTTTGCTCGTCCTTTCCAAAAATCTAGGTTAATTGATGACACTCCAAACGTTTGCAACAATTGTGTTCTGTGTCTGTATATTTAATTCAATTTCTCTCTCTCTCTCTCTTTGTGTTGTAGTATAGGTGTTAAATCAGAAACGAACAATATGCGATTTCGAAAACAAACACAAACATTCAAATAGAATGAAATGGAATATAATCAAAATTGAATATTATTTAATTTCACTCACCATTGTCCGGTTGCTGACGAAGGGGCATGATGTTGGCAATTTATGTGTTTTGTTTTGGAGGCGGTTAAACAATTCCTAATTTCACTTTAACAATGGAAACATAACTCGAGACAAGAAAATGTTTTTGAAAATAAAATAGATTGAGGAATAATAGAAAGAGGAATTTAGTAAAGGATATTATTACCCAAAATATTATTTTTGGTCCTGTAATGTTCTGTTTTCAGCTACAGTCGTTTGTATAAATTTTGCAAATACCTTATCTCTCACGTACGCAGTATAAGACAACTTCATGATTCTACCATTTTTTGTCGTAAAAGCAACAAAATAAAGTACGAATTTGGAAAAAAATATTTTACATGGCTATGCAGTCAGAGGAATGTATACATCGAATTCCTTGATTCTATCAGCGGCCATTTTGTTGGTACCATTTTTATCCACTTTTTCCAATTTTGCCCCCTCAAGAGTACGACTATCTAAAATCTCTTTATTTTACGTATCTACACAATTAGAGGGATGTACACACTGAATTTCATCATTCTAGCTGTATTCGTTTAGTTGGTACTATTTTTATCCCCTGTAGCCATTGTATCCCTTGAAAGTACGAATTTGGAAAAAACGTTTTATTTTTCGTGTCTACGCACGGAATATATACTCCGAATTTCATGATTCTAGCTGCTGTCGTTTGGTAGGTACTATTTTTATCCCCTTTTTCCATTTGAACCCCAAAAAGTACGAATTTTGGAAATTTTTTTTATTTTACGTGTCTGCGCAATCAGAGGAATGTATATATCGAATTTCATTATTCTAGGTGCAGCCGTTAGGTTGGTACCATTTTTATCCCTCTATCCCCATTTAACCCCTTAAAAGTACGAATTTAGAAAAAATACTTTTATATTATGTATCTACTCTATTAGAGGAATGTACACGCCAAATTTCGTGTTTCTATCTGTTGTCTTTTAATAGGTACCATTTTTATCCCTTTTTGTCCCATTTCGCCCCCTACAAATAAAAATCACTCTATGGTGCTCTTTTATGCTAAAGAGTGATTTTTTTGAGGTTAGGATTTTCATGCATTAGTATTTGACAGATCACGTGGGATTTCAGACATGGTGTCAAAGAGAAAGATGCTCAGTATGCTTTGACATTTCATCATGAATAGACTTACTAACGAGCAACGCTTGCAAATCATTGAATTTTATTACCAAAATCAGTGTTCGGTTCGAAATTTTTTATCGACAAATTTTGTTCAGCGATGAGGCTCATTTCTGGTTGAATGGCTACGTAAATAAACAAAATTGCCGCATTTGGAGTGAAGAGCAACCAGAAGCCGTTCAAGAACTGCCCATGCATCCCGAAAAAAAATGCACATGTGTGGTTTGTACGCTGGTGGAATCATTGGACCGTATTTTTTCAAAGATGCTGTTGGACGCAACGTTACGGTGAATGGCGATCGCTATCGTTCGATGCTAACAAACTTTTTGTTGCCAAAAATGGAAGAACTGAACTTGGTTGACATGTGGTTTCAACAAGATGGCGCTACATGCCACACAGCTCGCGATTCTATGGCCATTTTGAGGGAAAACTTCGGAGAACAATTCATCTCAAGAAATGGACCGGTAAGTTGGCCACCAATATCATGCGATTTGACGCCTTTAGACTATTTTTTGTGGGGCTACGTCGAGTCTAAAGTCTACAGAAATAAGCCAGCAACTATTCCAGCTTTGGAAGACAACATTTCCGAAGAAATTCGGGCTATTCCGGCCGAAATGCTCGAAAAAGTTGCCCAAAATTGGACTTTCCGAATGGACCACCTAAGACGCAGCCGCGGTCAACATTTAAATGAAATTATCTTCAAAAAGTAAATGTCATGGACCAATCTAACGTTTCAAATAAAGAACCGATGAGATTTTGCAAATTTTATGCGTTTTTTTTTTTTAAAAAGTTATCAAGCTCTTAAAAAATCACCCTTTATAAAGGGAATGCGAATTGCAAATATCAAGTAAATACAAGCAATTATGTTCAAAACACATGCTGAAATACTCTAAATATTAGGGGTATTTTCAGTCCTTGTGAGGGAAAAATTTTTCCCTCTGGGCCGATTTCGTCCACTTTCAATCCCAACCGATCTACAACCATAAGACACATTTAGGAAAAATTTGAACCTCCTAGCTCATTTTGTTCGGCCGCTATCGTGCTTTCAACAGACAGACAGACGGACATGGGTATTTCGTCTTAGAATTTTACCACGACCTAAAATATATATACTTTATGGGGTCTCCGATGAATATTTTAAGGTGTTACAAACGGAATGACAAAGTGAATATACCCCCATCCTGGAGGTGGAGGGTATAAAGATCAGAAACATATTTTGTTCTATATCTTCAAAAGCTAACACTCTAACTCAGAAATAATGTCTACATGTAATGGATAAATGTGGAAGTTATGAGACAATCTTTGTAGACACAAACGATTTTTTAAATAAATTATGACTTTTTATTTTCTTATAAATATTTAGATAAATTAGTAGAGTATTTAATTTTGTAATATCTGAAGATCACAAGACCTAGTTGGGGACAATCTATGAATAAATGTCGAAGTTATGGACAATCTTGCAAAAGTACATGTCGTCTTCTCGTTTAACTAAATCAGTTTAAGCAAAAACTTCTTAAAAAATTACATACTATTTTTTGAAATTCGCTTACTTCAACATTTATTCATAGGTTTTCTTAAAAAATGCGATATTTAAACAAAAAATAAAAAATCGTGATTTTTTATTTGAGTACCATAACTTCTACATTTATCCATAGATTTTTTACACATAAACATTATTTTTTGCGTTAGAATATTGGCTATTAAAAAATATTTATTCCCGATTTTTGTTCTATAGTTTATGATTTTTTCGTGCCAGCTAAATAATTTTGCTTTCCAAATTTTTGGAGTCAGTTCCTAAACCACTGTTTCTATTCGAAAGTGTGATTCGCAATATTTGTAGCCATCATAAGTACCTTTAATTGAGCATGTAATCGGGTGAAATCCAATCCAAAATGAAATATTAAAGGTACCTACGACGAAAATTTTAATTTTAGTAAAATTAAAAAATATATATGATTATTTTTTTTGGTTGATTTTATGAATCAATACACACCCAATTTTTTCGACTTGGACACAAAATGTTTGTTTTTTGTTGTTGCATAGTGTAATCATCACTACCCAGCAAAAAAATTGGAAGTACTTCCATATGAAGCACATTTTAATCGCATCTCAAAATCCAAATGTGCATTTTCCCGCTTTGGAAGAAGTTCTTTTTAACAACTTCCAAAAAGTTGATAATTTTCACAACTGAATGGGAACGTCTCGGGTTCGAATCGTGGCTCGTGAAAAAAAACTTTTTTTATATTTTTTATTACTTTTATAAATAAACAATTTTTAATTTTAACAATTTAAAAATTTTTGTTTAAAAAATTACAAATTTTTTGCTTTACTTAAAATATTTTATATTTTTATTAATTATTATTAAAGGGTGATTTTTTAAGAGCTTGATAACTTTTTTTTTTAAAAAAACGCATAAAATTTGCAAAATCTCATCGGTTCTTTATTTGAAACGTTAGATTGGTCCATGACATTTACTTTTTGAAGATAATTTCATTTAAATGTTGACCGCGGCTGCGTCTTATGTGGTCCATCCGCTTAGTCCAATTTTGGCATTTCCACGTTTTTGAGTAACAGAGACCCAATTGGTGCGAACGGCGACGAATCGAAAATTGGTGGTCATCATTAACACTGGCCGATACAGCTGCGATATTTTCTTCAGTTCGCACTCTACGTAAGCGTGTTGGTGGTTTAATGTCCAACAATGTAAATTTGGTGCGAAATTTAGTCACAATAGCCCGAATAGCCGCTTCAGTGGGTCGATTAAACTGACCATAAAATGGAAGCGCGCAATGAACTTTCTTAACAGAGCACGCATTTTGATAATAAAATTCAATAATTTGCAAGCGTTGTTCGTTTGTAAGACGATTCATGATGAAATGTCAAAGCATACTGAGCATCTTTCTCTTTGACACCATGTCTGAAATCCCACGTGATCTGTCAAATACTAATGCATGAAAATCCTAACCTCAAAAAAATCACTCTTTACTACATAATATCAGAAAAATAAAGTAGTGACAATTGATTTATTACTAAATTTAATTAGTATTTATTATATTTATTTGCGTTATATATTAGTTCATATTAAATAAATATTTTGTTAAGTTTCATATTGTCAGTTCTACCGAACTAACTGATTGGTTTTAGTTATTCACCACTCACAACAGAGGATAGCTGAAGTGGTTAGAGTGCCGTAGTAGCAACCACCAATATCCGCCGCTGTTCTACCCCCGGTAGCGGGGGATTTTTCAAAACAGAAATGGAAACAAGTGAAAAAGTGGTTCCTTTGCAACACTTTAAAATAACTTTTAAATCATACACAATAAAGGACATTCTTCCTATGACAACTCCATGTTAAATTCATTAGTGAAGATCCCAATATTCGCTACTTCCGATTCACAAGATGAATATCTTTTTCACTTCTTTGGGTGCTCTCTTTTTGCTGGGTTTTTATTTTCAGATTATTTTATTGTGGTTGTTGGTGTTGGTGCTTCAGCCGATATTGTTGCCACACAAACCACAGGCCATGAAAAAGTAATCATTTCGAATGTCACAATTTATTCCCAGAAAATTCTCCACACTCGCGAATACATAGTAACAATACGAACACAATTGTATTACACATATTATTACAATGTAATAACTGAAGCTGGTACCAACCAAAAGGCCGCAGCTAGAATCATGGAATACATTCCTCTGAATGCATAGACACGCAAAATAAAAATATATTTCCAAATTCGTACCTTTTTTACGCCAAAAATGGGAAAAGTGATGAAACTGTTAGCGACCAAATGGCTAGAATCATGAAGTTAAGTTATCTTGCACTGTATACGCGAGAGATAATGGATTTTCAAAGTTTGTACTTTTGGAATTAAAATAAGGATAGAAATACAACCAAGCAAACGGCTGTAGCTGAAAATGCACCCACTACACCCCAATATTTAGGATATTTAAGCTTTTTTGAAGGTTGCTGCCTTGTATAAACTTTTTGAGCTGACTTGAAGTATTATTTCGATATATATAGTATAAACATATAGGATTGCCTTATTAGCAAGGTTTAAAATAATTAAATTTTATATTTATTTATAAAATTATTTGATTTTTTAATATTTTTATTTATTGTGGTTTGTCTATATTTAACAAGTAAAAACGGCGTTATACCCTCCACCATGGATTGCATTCCACAGAGGTTGTCGGTTTTCATAGAAGTGCAGTAATATTGCAGGAAAATATAATTTGTTTAATATAGCCAAACCAAACCAAATACAAATATTGAAACATTAATTTTATAAATAAATATAATATTTTAATTATTTCAATCCACGCTTATAAGGTAATGCTACTAATACGTCAATTCAAAAAATAAATATTCTTATATTTATATGTTGTTTGTATTTCCATTCTATTTTAATTCCAAAAGTACAAATTTTGAAAATCCATTATCAGACGTACATAGTGCAAAATAACCTCACTTCATGATTCAACCAATTTTTGCCGTAAAGGAAAAAGTACGAATTTGGAAAAAACTTTTTATTTTGCGTGTCTATGCAGTCAGAGGAATGTATACACCGAATTCCATGATTCCAGCTGCGCCCATTTGGTTGGTACCATTCTTACCCCCTTTCTACGCAATTAGAATTTCATCATTCTAGCTGTAGTCGTTTAGTTGGTACTATTTTTATCCCTCTTTACCATTGCAACCCTTGAAAGTACTAATTTCAAAAAATTCGTCTATTTTCCGTGTCTACACAGTCAGAGGAATGTATACTCCGAATTTCATGTATCTAGCTGCGGTCATCTGATTGGTACTATTTTTATCCCCTTTTTCATTTTGACCCCAAAAAGTACGAATTTCGAAAAATCAGTTTATTTTCCGTGTCTACACACTCAGAGGAATGTATACACCGAATTTCATTATTTTCCATAAATGCGTCTTATAGTCGTAGATCGGTTGGGATTGAAACTGGGCGAAATAGGCCCAAAGGGAAAAATTTTTCCCTCACAAGGACTAAAAATACCAATAATATTCCCTAATATTTTAGATTATTTAAGCATATTTTTTCAATATGTCTGTTTTTACTTACTTGATATTGGGTATGCGCATTCCCCCTATAACAAAAACGTGAACCATAAAGTGATTTTTATTTGTAGGGGGTGAAATGGGGCAAAAAGGGATAAAAATGGTACCTTTCAAACGGCAACAGCTGGAAACACTAAATTTGATGTGTACACTCCTCTAATTGAGTAGATACATAATATAAAAGTATTTTTTCCAAATTCGTATTTTTAAGGGATAAAATGGGAATAGAGGGATAAAAATAGTACCAACCAAACGGCTTCACATAAAATAATGAAATTCGGCGTATACATTCCTCTGATTGCGTAGACATGTCAAATAAAAGGATTTTTCGAAATTCGTAATTTTTGGGCCTAAAATAGAAAAAGGGGATAAAAATAGTACCAACCAAATGACCACAGCTGGTGTCATGAAATTCGCAATTATACATTCCTCTGACTGTGTAGACACGAAAAATAAAAGGATTTTTCCAAATTCGTACTTTCCAGGGATACAATGGGTACAGAGGGATAAAAATAATACCAACTAAACGACGACAGCTAGAATGATGAAATTCGTTTTGTACATCCCTCTAATTGCGTAGACACGTAAAATAAAGAAATTTTAGAAAGTCGTACTCTTAAGGGGGCAAAATAGGAAAAAGGGGATAAAAATGGTACCAACAAAAAATTGTTTGAATCATGAAGTTAGGTGACTTTGCACTATGTGCGTGAATTAATGGATTGTCAAAATTTGTACTTTTGGAATTAAAATAGAATGGAAATACAACCAACTGTAGAACCCAATATCTACCAATATTTATGGTATTTAAGCTTTTTTGAAAATATAAATATAAGAATATTTATTTTTTGAATTGACTAGAAGTATTATTTCGATATATGGGGTCCGCCAAATAACTTTTTTTTTTTTTGAAAATGCTATAAAAAACTACTGAATATTTTCTCAAATTTCTTTTTTTATTTGAAAGTACAATCCTTCCGGTTAATAATGGAAAATAATTTCATTCAAAGTGCTGCTGGGGGCACCCCACATCGGTTGAATAGTTGAAAAAAAAACGTTAGATGGCGGACCCTATATATAGTGTAAACGTATTGATAGCCTTGGTGGCCCGGCCGAACTTAGCGCCGTTTTTACTTTTTTTTCTAATTTTATGTTTTTTTTTCACTTTTTTGGAGACTGTTCCCAAATCACTGATTTTATGTGTAAGTGAGACTCGCAATATTTGTAGCTCTCACATTATTACCTTTAATAGTACATATAAACGGATGTGGTGGCACTTATAATTCCAAAATGAGAGTACAAATATTGAAGGTGCCTTTGACGAGAAATGAAGTTTTTGTATTTTTTTAATATATCGGGTAATTTTTTATGACTATTTTATGAATCAATACAAAAAAAATAGATCTCGGTAACAAAATTTTTATTTTTTGTAGCATAGTGTTGGAATTCCTCTTGTCTAATATTAACTCATAAAACCAACATAAATGTTCTATTCAGCTTTTACAAAACTGAAAATGTTATAAAGTACCCCAAAAATGGAATTTTTGCCCGCTACAACTCTTCTCGATTTTTTAAAGGCACGTTTACGGCACGGCAGAAGTATTGCTGGGTAACTATACCTGCATATACACATACTTACATAAGCAACTCAATGAGATGCTTGTGAGATGGCATTTGTGCTTTATTACTTGGTGCAATTTTTGAAACGCAAATTCGGCAAGTGAGTTGTGCTTCTCGTTCGTTTGTGAGAATCATCTCCTTATAGAGACCGGGTTTGATGTTGAAAAGTCGCTGCGAAGCCACTTGAAAAGACTTTTGACATGGTCGAAATCATGATCGTGGTAGTCTGCAGCCAAGTAATAAATGTCACCATGCCATTTGTAAATAAATTTGCGTTCTATTAAATGTAGAAGCAAAATGGTCTTGGGCCAGGACAATATCCCAGTTCAAATCAAAAACATAAAATTATTTTATAAAAACATATATTTAGAGGTTCACAGTAAAAAAATAAGCTGTGAAAGTGTTGTAAAAAAAGAAAAAAAAACCTGCAAATTCGGAGAAGGTTTTATGTTCACATCCAGTAGCACCTGTCTGTCCTTGGTATCAGTTCATGAGAGTTTTTGAAATTCTTAGCTGAACGTTAAAAATACAAGAATACTCTCGACCATAGATTGATACACTTCTTGTCTTCTTTCACCATATTTACGACTTATCCTAAACAAATATTTAATATAGGGTGGCCCATTTAAAACTTTCTTTTAGAATCGGCGTTAAGAAAGTATTGATTATTTTTTATAATTTCTGGTTTTATTGGAAAAGTTTATCGTTGTCATTTAATAATGGGTGATACCACGTAAAGTGACCCTTTTTTAGACAAAATTTGAAAATCAATTTATAATTTATAAAAATACCAATAAACATTCGTAATAAGTAAAACTTCAGGATTTTCTTGAAAGCTAAGATCATACCCGGGACGCTCTATTTCGTTGTATATTTCTTATATTTAAAACACTAGACTTAATTATAGTTGCAGTAATATTCCGATTAACCTGACGTTTTCAATTGCAAAATATAGTAAAAATCGCAGTCAATATATATTTAACAAAAAGTGTCACACCCGTTCTAATGGTATCACCCTAATAGAATACAATATCATTCATATGACTTCCACGACTGGCTCGGCAGTACCTCATCCGATCAACCCAATTTTTCAGTACATGGGTTCTCTGAACCCCATATGCGGCTATTTTGCTTATTGACATAGCCACCGAGGTGAAAATGAGCTTCCTGAAGGCCGAACATTTTCCACCTAAATTTCTTACAGTTTGCGTTAAAGACTCACTACTTTGGAAGTACGTTTTTTCTATTTCCCAATTTTGTTACATTGTATAGCATCACATTTTGCAAATGTCAAACATAAACCTGAAAATGAAAATAAAAATGAATGTTTTTCTACATTTCAAATTTCAAAGTAATCGGTAGTTCAAATTTAAAATTTTAAATGACCCACCCAAGGCGTACTAATAAAGGTGATAGCAGGAGCCCAGCTGACTGAAATTTTTTTCATTCAAAAGTAACCGAAACTGTCAAATCCCATATATTTTGCTTTGACAGTATGGCTCACCATTCAAAAAATTACTTGTATTTTTTTGTTGCCGAATTTGTTGTTGTTCTAGTGCTATCACCTGTATAAATACGAAGCTCATCAGTGAAGCATGTGTATTTCGCTGTATTTGGAGTTTTTAAAAAAATTCTCAAAAATATGTTGTGACCAACAATACATACAAACAACAACAATACAGACAAGTAACTGTTAAGACGGGACATACCGTACAACAAGCGATGCGAGCACATGCATAACATTGAATTGGCAAAGTGAGATTTTTAGTGTGTCGACTTAGTTCGGTGGAATATTTTGTTTATCAGCGCTTCTCATTTGTCGTATGTGACCGCTGGTACTAATACGAACCCTGATTTAAGTCAAAGACATACATTCGTTGCGAAAGTTCTGACGAGATGGGGTAGCGCCCATCGAAACTGCGCAGTCAACTTTTAGCAGCAACAATAAAGGTCTCACTTTGCCTTTTTGCTAATGTTGGGTTCTGCTGAAGACTTCAGCACAACCTTTGGTCTTAAACCAAAATAAATGACAACACGTACAACATAACAGACCAACAATACGGTTTATTTTAAAATACAACTTTTATTTTCGTTTGTTACTTAATTGTATTTGAAATAAATTGAAACTAAAAAATAAAAGAAAATAAAACTTGACGACAACAATTTCCATCCAAAATTGTAAAATTTCAGGGTCAATGTTGTTCAGTTTTAATATTTTCCAAAATTCAGCCAATAAGAACCACCCTAGTACTTATGTAATGTACCACAACATGCATTGCAAACAATTAAAATGTTAAATGCTCCATTATGTTAAATGCCTGTGTATTTTATGTATATATAAACATAAATATGTATTTATGTCTGCATATTTTTAAGAATGATAACAGACAGAGTCCCTTCGTGTCTCGTAAGCATTATAATAATAATAATAAAATTTGCACTCTCACACATTCGACACAACATTTGTGGCAGAAACAACTGCTGCCGCTGCTGCTTGTCGATATTTTTGTTGTCACACACAATCAACACAAACGCAACCCAAACACACACACGATCCATCAGTCACTCCCCCTCCCTCGCTCACTAACGACTACATAAACACTTGGGGGCTATATGAGAGCGATAAAATGGTGATAACATTTACAACATAAACATGCAACACATTTGCACTTCAACACTCGCACCTGCACGCACACACGCACCGGAGACACACATATCCGTTTCCGTATCCGCATACGTAACCGCACTTGTATGTTGCATGTTTGAAATAAAACAAAACCAAATTAAATACAATTTGAATAAAAATTTATTATAACCAATTTCAAAATTAACAAATTAAAAACAATTCTTTTTTTCTTTCTTCCCTCTTTTTTCGGAAAATTTCTTCTTTAACGAAAATCTAATCAAACCAAACCAAATAAAATGTGGCACACTTTTGAAATTCTCCTACTACTACTACTATGACTACTACTACTACTACAACAACTCCACCGTCATTCACAACAAAAAAACCAAAAATTATAATAAAAAACTGAAAATTGAAAATTTGCAAATTACCAACTCGGCAGTAGAGTCCAATCATGCTTCTTCTGATTTAAGGGCTGAACCCCGTGTACAGGCTTTGGCACAACCACGGCTACCGGTAGTGGCTTACTTGGATTCGCTGCCGAGATTCACGTCAAAAACGCCAAGTAGGTCCTTGTTTTCTGTTTAACGAGTTTGTTTGTATTGAAATTAACAGCATTTGTTTTGTGGACAACTAACCCAATTTGTAGAGCCATAAATCTGTTGTAAATATTCTTTGTTTGTTTTCTGTTGTTCCCTTTTTTGTTGTTTGAGTTGTTTGACAAATGTCGTTAAGACCGACCGAGGGTGGTATGATAGGTGTGGCAGAGAAAAGTAAGTAAACACAAAGCTTGATTTTGTCTACAGTAATAGCAAAAAAACCCGATGTCTTGTGTTTTGGAGGGTATTTATTATTTAGAATGATTTTTTTTGAACCGAAAGAAGTCAAATCGCCATATTGTTTGTATGAGAGCTATAGCTACATTAGAGCCGACCTTTTGGAATTTCAATAGCATTAGTCCTTGGTAGGTGTCCATGACAGTTTTTGAGATTCTTAGTCGAGCGTTAAAAATTCAAGAATACATTCGAGCCTTCTTGTATCCTTCCCTTTGGGTCACCATATTTAAGACTTATACTAAAAAAATAAATACTCTTTTTTAGTTTAGTGATCTAGTTTGATCAAGTCATTCTTCTCACGAATAGAATGTTGTGTAGTGGACATTCAACTATACTCACTATGGCCTTATATGCATTTCGTATCCTGTGTGAGGATAACTCATCAGTGGACCGGTGTATATATTTAAATTTTTGCAAATTTCAATATTCGTTATATATACACCCGAAAACCTCACCACACCGCCGTTCTGAAGAGTATTATGAGTTAAATGAATATTATAAGTGAAACCAAGACCAGCTCATGAGAAATGTCCACAGTACCATTGTGCTATTTATCTAGTATCTGAATTGTGTATATATGGAACCATAATTGCATTCTATTACTATTCAGAATCATCATTAAATTCTAAGTCGAAGACTGGATTTTTATTAAAAGTCAGAAATTTAAAATTTAATAAAAAGAGAGAAAGTGAGAGAGGAAACAATTCTCAATTGTCTGTGTCTTCAAGACATCTTAAATGACGGATCAAATAAACAGACAAGTCGTCGTCGACATTTTCAAACAAATATTTGCAAAATCATATAAGATCAGACGGTCGACACTTGACACTCGACATCTAGTAATTGACGATATCAATATCAAAAATGTCGACGCATTGCCGAGGAAGATTATATTACCGGCAACGTCGTCATATATTTTCGATAATTTCCTCACATCGTCGTCGACGACCTATTGACAATGTCGTCACATTTTCAAGGAAGACCAAATTAACAACAAGGTTGTCACACTTTCCAGGAAGACCAAATTAACGACAATAACCTCTCATTGTCGTCGACCAGGACCATATTAACGACAATGTCCTCTCATTGTCGTCGACGACCATATTAACAAAAATGTCGTCACAATGTCGACGAGGAAGACGGCCATGTTAACAAAAATGTCGTCGCAATGTCGAGGAAGACGGCCATATTATCAAAGATGTCATCACAATGTCGTGGAAGACGGCCATATTAACGACAATATCCTCTCATTGTCGTCGACCAGGACCATATTAACGACAATATCCTCTCATTGTTGTCGACGACCATATTAACAAAAATGTCGTCACATTGTCGAGGAAGACGGCCATATTAACGACAATATCATCTCATTGTCGTCGACCAGGACCATATTAACGACAATGTCGTCTCATTGTCGTCGACGACCATATTAACAAAAATTTCGTCACATTGTCGAGGAAGACCATATTAACAACAATGTCGACACACTTTCGAGGAAGACCTAATTAACGACAATGTCCTCTTATTGTCGTCGATGACCATCTTAACGACAATATCCACTCATTGTCGTCGACGACCATGTCGCTACATTTTCGAGGAAGACCAAATTACCGACAATGTCCTCCCATTGTCGTCGACCTATTGACAATGTCGTCACATTTTCGAGGAAGACCAAATTAACGACAATATCCTCTCATTGTCGTCGACCAGGACCATATTAACGACAATGTCCTCTCATTGTCGTCGACGACCATATTAACAAAAATGTCGTCACAATGTCGAGGAAGACGGCCATGTTAACAAAAATGTCGTCACAATGACGAGGAAGACGGCCATATTAACAAAGATGTCATCACAATGTCGTGGAAGACGGCCATATTAACGACAATATCCTCTCATTGTTGTCGACGACCACATTAACAAAAATGTCGTCACATTGTCGAGGAAGACGGCTATATTAACGACAATATCATCTCATTGTCGTCGACCAGGACCATATTAACGACAA